>JAPYYV010015067.1:0-11753 GCA_030522625.1 Copidosoma aretas
GCCCGGTGCCTCGCGTTAAAACAGCTTGGTGTTGTATTGAGCTCTTACGACTCGTATGCTTGTGTTCTCTGAGCCCAATATTTCTCTCCGTGTAGGCTCGCTCGCCCCCTCTCCTCGTGCTCTTAGAGCTTGAAGCTACATCAAAGTCTACGAGTAGTCGGGAGCCAGAGGTTCAAAAATCAGGTTCTACGTAACCTGAACTAAACATGACGAACCAGGGATTAAATGAAAGCTCTTAGCTCACATAGTAACATATTAAATAATTAAATAAGCGAATAAAAAGGAGCCCCGCTACAATGTTTCTTGTTGCAAAGTAACCGTGAAAACCACTTTTACCAGTTATCTCGCAACATCTCCAAAACAATAGGTTCTAGCAAAATTTGTTCCGAACAAAAGTTGTTCAGCGGATGATTTTACGTAGGAGAAGAGTCAAACCAATTGGAATCGGTAGGTATTAACAAACTCTATCGACATGTCGATTTACAAAAATTTCCGATAGGTAGTTTTTTTGTTATTAACAAAAAACAATTTTTCGTGTTCTGTGACTGAGTCGATTTTCAACTAGAAGATTTGGAACAAAGTGCATTCGATTGTACATAATTTTTCATGAATTTAAAAAAAAAAAATTGTATTTAGACCAACACAAGCTGAGATACTAGACTTTTACTTTTTTACTTGTAGCGCCCGACCTAATGCATCTATATACTTGAAATTTGGACAGCTGTTTGTGAAAGTGTTTAGTTACACGAGGAAATTTGTTTGGTATCGATAGCTAAAATACTTTTCCGTCATCATTCGTTTAAAGAAGCCCATAATGCGGCTCGGTCGCGCGATCGCTCTGCTGCGTCGGTAAGATCTGGTGCTTACCGCGCGCCGTACCTATATATAACGCTTTGGTGGAGCCCGCTGAGTGTTGTGTGAAGTCTTAGTTGTAAATTGAATTTCTCGGCAACAAAGCCACGTACAGAACTTTATTTGTTTTATTTTGCGGGTTTTTTCCCATACTTTCAGATTCCGCAGCGTATTTTCTGCTAACGCGAGGTTATAAGGAGGAAAAATAACGTAACAAATGTTTAATATCGGTATTTTTCGTTTTTTTGGGGAGCTTTGCATGCGTTCGGTTTCATTAACTCTTACTATTATAAATTGTCGTAAATACTGTACGGAACCACAATGTATATCCTCCTATTCGTATCCCGGTTCGCAGAGAGACATCTGTCCCTACTCATTTTTCCCAGTGAAAGTCGGTGAGTACGAAAATATTGGTACTAGTTTTTCGTCATGCCTGCACCCTCTTTTGTGACTCAAGGACGTTGCGAACATATACAATCCCTTGGAGCAAACAGAGGAGTTGCGCTAAAAAGGAAACATTTGTGCTGTAGTGTAGTCCATGTACTTTATACTCCAAGGTACCGTCCAGTCACGTGTGCATAGTCGTACCCTTTTTCGAGTCCTGTGCAGTTCAAATTAGTGTTTACTCATAAACTACTTGCAGCACTGTACCTAAGCCAGTTTTAAAACAGATTCGAATGATTTTCAACCGATTTTATGTCACANTAATTGTGCCAAAATTTTCAGAAGTACTCTTTGCAAGGTGTGTGCGTGGCCTGCCGCAGGTGTATTGCAGTTCCTGATCACTTCAACTTGTATCAATAGTTTGTTGGACACTTCCGGTCAAAAATGAATAAAAAACTTTCTAAGAAATGCATGTTTTTATTTTACGCAAAAATTCCGGAATCACCCAAAAAAATCGAAAAATACCGATATTAAACGTATGTAACGTTATTTTCCTCCTTGTAACCTCGCGTTGCCAGAAAATACGTTGCGAAATCGGAAAGTACGGGAAAAAACACGCAAAATGAAAAAAAAAAAGTTCTGTACGTGGCTTTGTTGCCGAGAAATTCAATTTACAACTAAGACTTTACTCGACACTGAGCGGGCTCCTCCGAAGCGTTATATATAGGTACGGAGCGCGGTAGGCGCCAGACCTTACCGACGCAGCAGAGCGATCACGCGACCGAGCCGCATTATGAGCTTCTTTAAACGAATGATTTCCGGAGAAGTATGTTAGCTATCAATACCAAACAAATTTTCTCGTGTAGCTAAACACTTTGACAAATAGCTGTCCGAATTTCAAGTATATAGATGCATTAGGTCGGGTACTCAAAGTAAAAAAGTAAAAGTCTAGTATTTCGGCTTGTGTTGGTCATACAACAGTTTTTTTGTTTGTTTTAAATTCATGAAAAATTATTTACAATCAAATGCACTTTTTTCCAAATCTTTAAGTTAAAAATTGACAAAGTTACAGAACACGAAAAACGGTTTTTTGTTAATAACAAAAAAACTACTTATCAAAATTTTTTGTGAATCGACATGTTGATAGAGCTTATCAATACATACCGATCTTAATTGGTTTGACCGGGATCCTATTGTGGTGACAAAAACTACATTTAACATTGTTTTTTTAATACTTTTATTTTTTTGCGTTCTCTAAGTTTGGTACTTGTTTTTGGTAGGAAAAACAACGTTTGTATTTTTTAAAATACAATATTACTACGTAAAATCATCCGCTGAACAACTATTGTCCCAAACAATTTTTGCTAGAACCTTTTGTTTTGGAGATATTGCGAGATAACTGGAAAAAAAGCGGTTTTCACGGTTACTTTGCAACAATAAACTTTGTAGCGGGGCTCCTTGTTATTCGCTTTTATAATATGTTACTATGTGAGCTAAGAGCTTTCATTTAATCCCTGTTTCGTCATGTTTAGTTCAGGTTACCGTGAAAAACCCCTGGCTCCGCGGCTAGTAGGCTCCAAGAACTTGGCATCCATAATTTTTTTTTGCAATTCACGTTACTCTACTTAAACTCAATCGATAGCGGGTAAAAAAACAAACAAATAATTATTGGTGCAATTTTTTTGCACGTGGCTAAATTTTTGAGATATTTTGAATTCCGATTTGAATGCTAGAACTCAGCATCCATCTTCAATTTTGAGGGTTTAAGCGATATAATGATGAATTACATCAATTGATCTTGACGTAGTCGATTGCGCGTAAGACGCGCAATTGGCAACTGTAATAATATTAGCGGAATTCTATCAATTATGCAAAAAAAGAGAAAATTAGTTAATCAGTTTGGTTAGGTGCTTGGGGAGGCATGTTAAAAATACCGGACGTCTGACAGACTTAGAAGTCTTCAGTCTGATAATTCTGATCAGTCTGGTAAGTCTGTTAAAAATTTTCAAAGTCCTATAGACTTATCAGATTCGGGTGCTTCTTGATTAATAAATAAGTTAATAAATCATCAGTAGTGAATAATCAATAACCTTATGACCCAGCACGGTTATTTATTGATAAATATATTATCCATTACAAATAATCAATATCCTAATGATCCAGCGCGCTTGTTGATTGGTGATAAATAAATTAATCATCTATAACAAATACTCTATAACCTGATGACCCAGTGCCGTTGTTGATTAATAAATAAGTTAATAAATTACCAGTAATAAAGAATCAACAGCCTAATGATCCAGCGTGCTTGTTGATGGGTAAATAAATAAATCATATATAAAGAATAATCTGTAACCTAATGACTTAGCGCGCTTATTGCTGAATTAAAAAATAAATTATCCATAAATAATCTATAACCTAATGACCCAGCACGCTTGCTGATCAATAAGTATATAATCTATAAAAAATAGTCCATAACCTCATGCACTAACAAGCTTATTCATTGATAAATAAGTCAATAAATTATTAACAATAAATATTTAATAACTTAATAACCCATCACGTTTATTACTGAATAAATAAACATTCACAAAAAAGCTAATGCTCAAGTGATTCTGACGTTACCCTACCATCGTTTCTCACGTGAGAAATCATATGAGAAATCACGCCAAATTCTCATGTTGGTTTCTCATGTAAAATTTTTTTCACAACTCAAATTGTTGTTTTTATTTTAAAAATTAGATTTCAATTTCAAGTTTCACACAATTGCGATTGCCAGTTTGTGGAATGAATTAAGGGAATTAAGTTTACTATCTTGGGTTTCTACCACTATTTCACTTTCATGAATTTTTATGAATTATGAATGGCATCGTTATTTCTACGCAAAATAGTGAGAATGAATTGATAGTAATTGGTCACTAATTGGGATGGATAAGTTGGTACTAGTAATCATGCAAAGTACCGAAAAACGCCTCATTTAAGAAAATGATTTTCTGGAAAAATATAATTCATATTATTATATATATATGCGACGTGAAGAAAGAAATAAAAATGATGTCAGATGACATAAAAGGCGTTTGCATTTCTCTCGTGAATCCTACGCAGGCACAGAAAAATGTAAAAAACAGATAAAAGTAGCTATATAAATATGACGTCTTATCTCACAAAAAACTGCCATATGTATGGGAATCTCACGTCTAGAACCACAAAAAAATGTACTTGTCTGAAACGTCGTATGTAACTGGCTTATATTTACAGAAGATAATCTTTAAGGTTGGCAGCTCTTATCAAATTATGCTAGTGAAACAAACGGTCACGAAATTAAAATTAATGCTTTGATATTAAACTCGTTAATATTGCAGGTCAATAAACGCATAAGAATAACATTTTTTAAATACTATTAATTTATAATTTTTTTTTCCGCACAATACAATAAAAATATAATATAATTTTAAAATGTCATAATTTGATTATTATTTTTTCATTATCAAAATTACAACGTTTTCTTTGAAAAATGTTTCATCCCGTAATAGAATGACATTGGTCAAGCTTTCTGACCACGATTGATTTGATACTTCTTGATCTAGTGGATACGTTTAAAAAGACAGGAATAAAAAGATTGAAAAACTCTTAAATTTAGAAGGGTTCAATCAGAAAACAGAATGTAAACACTTATGTGTGTTATCATATTAATGGCAGATGATTATTTGAGTGAAAAAAAAATTGTAAGTTTAGAAAATAAAAGGCACAGGAATAGAGACAATGGGACTGACACAAATAAGGGAACGATCAAATATTGATTAAGAGAATTGAAGACACCAACGAAAATCGGAAATATAAAAGAAAAACAAATGTTTTAATATTTTACAATGAACTTCTCTTTAATCGTTGACAATGAATGTTAGGAGCCCTAAATTGTAAGACATAAATGTATAGACTCCGATATGCCACTAATTATACTTGATAACAAAAACATAAAACAGTATTTATATAACTTGAAAAAAATAGAAACAAAGTTATTTGCTTGGTTATAAAGTGTTTTTAACAAAAATTCTTAAAAGCTAAGTAAAAAAGATAGAGGTTGAAAGGTTCTACTGTCAATTACAACGCGAAATTAGTGAGGTAGAGCCACAAAGACGTTTCAAAGCATGGTACACAACATAATTCGTGTATATAAAATGTATGATAAATAATCAAAGGTTTACAAAGATATAATAAAAAAAATCTGGAAAGAAAAATATACACATTATAAAAAGAATATACTTAGAGATAGATATTTACTGGCGCAGGAAACAGGCATCGACAAAATTGATTATCGGATCAATGTAGTTGATATGACCAAAAATATGAGAGCTTTAACAGTAAAAGAACTTATAAAAAAAAAAACAAAACAAATGTGAGAATAAATATAAATAAAAAAAAGCAAATCTACAAAAATTGACGGAGAAATTAGTTACCAAAGCATTAAATAATATGCATATGTATATGTAATTAAGCTCACAGACAACAACAGGAAAAAAATGTTGAAAATTATTCATTCAGAGATTCAATCAACGTAGATATTGAAACGAACAGAAAGAGATGTAACAATTAAGTGTTATAAATTCAGAGGTAAATATCCTTTTGTTTGGAAATAATTATGACACACGTAAGGATATAGACTGAAAACAACCAACTATTAATATTAATAACGTTAATTAGTACGATTGCTAACTTATACAAGATGAACACTAGTAATATAACTAGAAATAGAATATTTAAATACGAAGAAAAACATCTTCAAAACAAGAAACACGTATGATTAGGTTAAGTTATACTTCTGAAAGTGATAACTATTGCAAAATAACATAAGTAGTACCAATATGGAGTGATCCCCCGTCAGTGCACCTGCCATACCACCACTATCCTAATGCATTTTAAACGGGAGTCAATAAAACGATAGTATCAACGGGTGTGCAGTAGCACACCTTATTATTCTTTCACAATGATGAAAACAACAAATTTTTATGCTGTACCAGATTTTGCTGTGACGTCAGAAAAAACTAAAAAAGTTAATTATTTTATATATATATATATATATATATATATATATATATTGTAATCTGTTATTTGAATATAATATATCTTCCAGAGAATGTAATAACGGAACAGAAATTAAACTTATTGAGAATAAAGATAAGCCTCTAAAAAATTTTTTCAGCAAGAGTTATAAATATAAGTTTTGGGCTTTAAAATGGACAAACAACATCAAATCTTAGTTTGGAGGAGCATCTGTACTAATTTTCAAACTGTAACTTTTCGCCAATGTAGACTGACCTTATTAGACATTGTATCAAAGATGCATCGTATTCGTATACGTCTGATGAGGCCAGTCTACATCGGCGAAACGTTAGAGATTGAAAATTAATAAAGATGCTTCGCCAAACTAAGATTTAATGTTTGTTGACCATTTTAAAGCTAATACTTATATTTATAACTCTTGCTGAACAAATTTCTTAGAGGCTTATTTTTATTCTTAGTAAGTTTAATTTCTGCTCCATTATTTGTTGATCATTTGAAAAGCCATATAATTGAGGAGCAAGATCAAGTTGGAGCTATTTACTTATTTGATAAATAAAAGTACTCTAGTATCATACTTTTAAGATGTATACAAATTTAAAATTTATAATCATAAGAAATTCAATATGATCTATGATTTTGTATTGAGTTGCAGAATGAAAAAAAAAAAAAAGATGTAAAATGAAAAACGAAACGATTTTGGAAACAAGAAGTAATACAAGATCTATTTTTTAATCTGTTATCTCTTATGAAAAAATTCACTGTAATATTATCTTAAAATAGTTATGCTATTGCATAATGTTATTCAATTATCTTATCGAAAAAATCATCGAAAAAAAAAACGAGTCAGTGGGTGCTTGGGCACCCAACTATGAAGTTATACTTCTTTAATATTTTTCTATTCATTATTGAAATAAATAAACAATTATAAAGAATATAGTATGTAGATAGGAGAAGTACACAGTATAGCCATGGTACGACGTGCGGCCAGGCTGGTTTGTAAGAGACTGCCCGCTTTTATCGAATCTTCCGATTATTCCAAATAACTTCCTACTCTCATAACATCTCTAATGTCGCACTCGCACTTGCCACATACGCTCACACACTTATTCTAAGTCCCGTATATAACAACCACAATATATATATATATATATATATATATATATATATATGTATAAAGAAGGCTTAAGAATAAAAAAAAATCATTTGCATTAATAAATGTTTATTCAATCATATAAAATGGATGAAAAACATAATTTTAATAAAATATGTTACAAACACGCAAGGGTCCATCCCTATACAGGACATCTCTACACTAGTACTATACACCTTATATCACTATAACTGTATAATAAAGTGACTGCATATGGTGTAGAGTGCTTGTGCAAAGTTGTACGGTGAAGGATTGGACCCTTGCCCCACTGAATAGAGCTTAACTCAAAAAATTACCCTATTGGCGAATAAAGAAAAAAAATTGAGGTGTCACGTGTGACACACCGCAGAAGTGAGAACTGCAAAGGTTATTAAATGTATACAAATGTATTATAAGAGAGAACGAGAGCAAGTGAGTGATAGATAGGAGATGGAAGTCATGTGCGTTAATATCATGGCAAATAAAGAAAACTATACATGAGATGCAATGAATTTATTCTAAAAGAAAAGCAACTTAAAAACGTTAGTCTTTTTCACGTTATGTTGTTTCTAAACAACATAAAAAATCATTTCTAAATAACGTATGTATGTCTGCATTGAATCGTAAAAATTGTTATTTTCGACCTATTTTGCTTACCCGTCAAGATATAGCGTATTTTTAGTATTTTAAAGGTTGTGCTGTCATAAAATTATTTTGGAATAATTTGTACGCATTTATATTCATATTTTAAACGTGTTGTAACTTTTTCGAAATTTTTTTACCTCTTTCTTACCGAGACATACCCGAAATTAGGAAAATTGCGGTTATGACGTAATGTCGACTAAATACGCTCTATTTGTCCGACTATGTATTTACTTACTCTTAAGGGTACCCGTGAAAATTGTTACTTTTACCCTATCTGGTTTTCTGATTGAGATATTTCGTATTTTTAAGTATTCCGAGGTTATGCGTGCACAAAATCGAAAATAATTATTTCTGCATATTTGTCATGATTTCCTAAACATGCTATTTATTTTTTCAATATATTTTCATATCAATTCGATATAAATACATCCAAAACACTGGAAATTACGGTTATGTTTTTACATCACAAACACCTCTCTATTTATGCTCCACGATGATTTTTTTTTTCCCTTTACAAAACCCATAAGAATTGTTATTTTTAATGTCGCGTATTTCTTAATTATTTGAGGTTAAGTCATAATAACAACCCGTTCAATAAATAATGGGCATCTGCCTCCGATCTGCTGAGTCTGCAAAAAATTTTTTGTAATTTTTTACTGTACTTAAATAAAAATAAGAACAAGACTTTACATGTGTGTATTACACACACATGCGCTCCCACTTACACACATTTACACACATCCACACGTATGTACATACGTACACACAAACACACTAAACACACAATATACATAGTACACTATACATTGACGATATAAGTATATATGTGGCGGAATCTCAAGCCCAACGGTGAGACTGGAGCGGTCACAGATCCACTTATGTTGCTTAACATATAAATTTTTGAAGCAATAAGACGCAATAAAAATCAAAAAGCTAAGACTTTACTATGTCCGACCTATCTTACTAGGTTTTTTTTTTGTTTGTTAATATCGTCACGCAACTATAGGTTTTAATTTTAGTATGTTAGTTATTTGATTGTTATTACTAATAATATTGTTATCCTTGTTATTATTTTTATTCCAATCAAAGGTGTCGTTGTTAGGCTGTACTGCGTTCAAAAGCCATTAATTTCTCGTTCACGGCATTCTGCCGTCGAGCTGTTGGCCTCCGTTCAGTGACCCTCTGCTCCCGAGTTTTATTGCCCGGCTGGTGTACCTGCGTTTGAATGACGATCGGTCCCAGCGTGATGCTATTGTCGGCCGCCCTTCATCGTGGGTTCGATATGTCCGTGCCGACTGTTACCTGTGAATAATCTATAACATATAAATAGAGAGGGGCCACCCCTGGAAGAGGCACTTCCATTCTCGCCAGTGAGGAGAAAGAGAAGGTGCGTAAAGTAGCTACTATCTTTCGCACCCAGCATGCCGGCGGTGCAACAATATGTATCCTGATATCGTTAATTAATTTGTTTTTCTACACGATTTTATTTGGCATTCCTTCTTACATAGTATTCTTAGCATAATTTATTTCAACCCTTCGTTTATTTATGAATGGTCTTTTTTTTTGATTGATTTTGTTATTTCATTATTATTGACACAATTGTTCTTATATGCTATGTCGCTATTTACGTGGTTGATTTTAGTGGATGTTAGAGGATGTGTTGATTGCGTGAGTGATCATCTCTCATTTAATATTCCCGGTGTCCATTTACGACACTGATAGTTATTCTAACAATTTTTTTTTTTTTTTTTTTTGGAGGAAGAAAAAATATGTATAAGGCTGTGTGGGCGTTGGAAGGTGTATTTTTTTCTTTTTAATAGGTTAGTTGTATTTTGTTGGTAGTTGATGGAGGTTTGGAATCATCTATAGAAGATTTCTATTAAACTTTTGCCTTCTGCGAGGCCGATTCTCTCGTTCGACAGCATCTTGATGAAGTTCGCTGCTCTGGTCATAAAGTTGATCGATTGCTTTCGACCGTGTGTCGCTTTATGACTGCTGTGAGCCTTTCGTGATCGTACCCCAGTGCATCTGTTTAGCGCGTTCTGACTGCGTTCGTGAGACTTACTCAGGTATTACTTCTTTTAACAGTATTTTTCCCCTTCGTGTATGTACGTATGATGTGAGTTCTTGTTTCCACATTTTTTATTGTACTTTGTCTCGTTTAAAGCTTTTATCAAAACTTTTTTTTTTCCCAGAACTTCCCGTGATAATGTCGATCGATAATTATTGAATCTAATTTTGCTGGACTATAGTCCGCTCTTTTCTCTAGATTAGCGAAAAGATTGCCGGTCTTTTAGGTTGAATGATGGTGAACCTTTTTCTTCTTTCTTTAATTTTTTTCCTTTTGAGGGTAATGAAACAAGTATTTGTTGTAAGGATGGTAATGAAGGGATTGTAACTGAATGCATGGTTGATAAAAATAGTTTCTATGTGTAAATATCGTTATTACACAATGTAATAATTGTTAATTGAAGTGATTCATAATATTTTGTGATCAATTTTCGCCTTTCACACTTCCTTTGAAATCCATTAATCACCTTTGTATTTGTTATTTTTTTTTATAAATTATATTTTCTTTCATTTCATCTATTTTTTTTTTTTTTTTTTTTTTTTTTTTTTTTTTTTTCCTTTTTTTTTTTTTTTTTTTTTTTTTTTTTTTTTTTCCTTCCTTTTTTTTTCCTTTTTCTTATTTTTAATATTTTATTGTGGTATTATCACTAGATTCTGTTTTCATTCTATAATTGTGTCTTTTGACATTCTTTTTTTTCCATTCATGGTCCGCCACCTTGCTATGCAAGAAATGGTAATGTAAACTAACAAACAATTTAAGGGTTGCCAAATACAAACTCATTGATCGTTTAATAACTAACTTATCCCGCATATTGGGTGTACAGCCATTGTGTTGTTATTAAAAAAAAGTTTTCATCAACTTTCTCTTTCTCCTTCTATTTTCTAATGCACCCGAATAAGTATTAAATTTATTGTGGAACTCTAGGTTTATACTACGTTTTTTTTCGTTAAATGTTATTAACAAAAGGGTTCGATGTATATTTTTCGTGCCTCGTTCCAGGGCTGCAAAAAATTGAAAAAAAGGGGGAGAGGTTCCAAGTGCCTGTTTGTGTTGGAAATTGCGCAATTCGTTTGAAGTCTCTGTCGTATGTTGTACTCGTATTTTCGTGCTTAAGTGTGTTCTTACGCTGATAGAAGAAGTGTAGGAAAGCGTGGTCCCGTGGTCCCATCGTTCGTTTGCGATTTTTGATTATTTGTAATGATAAAAATTTTTCTTGGATTCGTCCCGTATTGTCTTCTTTTTTCCCTGTGTGTTTTCGTCTTGCAACTCTTACGTCTCTATTATTTACGCATTTCCATCTGGGGGTGGGGCCTTTAGTATGCACGCCTTTTTTATTTTGTCGACGTGTACTTCTCTTATTTCTTCTCCTCGCTGTAGTTTAACTTTTTCCTGGCATAGTCAATCTTTGTTATTTCGTACGGCCCTTCGTATTGTGCGTCGTATTTACCTTTCGATGGTTCTTTTAGGACAAACACGGACTCTCCATCCATGAAGAACTTAGTATTTAATTTTTGAATCATAATAGTATTTGGAACGGAATTTAGCTTGCACTTGTTTTATGGCTGCCATGGTACGCATTTCCGTTAGGGACTCGGCGATTTGTTCGACATATTT
>JAPYYV010015068.1:0-19328 GCA_030522625.1 Copidosoma aretas
CCCCCAACCAAAAACAAAAAAAAAAAAAAAAAAAAAAAACTAGTTCTACCACTATTGCTAATACCATTACTACTACGAATTCTCTCACTACGACTAATACTACAGCTACCACTAGTTTTTCTACTACAACTTGGAACACTACAACTACAACTATCACTACTATGACTTGAAGTACTTTTACTATCACTCCAACAACTACTTATATTAATACTGCTACTACTTTTACCACTAATACCGCTACTACTATCACAAGTACCATTTATGCTACTACTACTTCTACTAGTACTACCACTATTACTACTACTACCACTATCACTACACTTACTACTACTACAACTACTACTCATACTACTCCTACTACAACTACTACTATTACTACCACAACTTCGACTAAGACCACTGGTACTACTTCTTCTTCTAGTAATATCACTACTAAAATAATTAACACCACTTTTACTATCATTACTTCTGAAATACTACTACTACTTATACCAGCCCTATTACGACTACTACTGCTACCACTACTACTACCAGTAAAACTACGAACGCTACTGCTACCACTACTCCTACTTTTACCACAACTACAACTACTACTACTATTACTACTACTGCTTTCACTACTACTACTACTACTACTACTACTACTACTACTACTACTACTACTACTACTGCAACCACTACTTTTATTTCTAGCACTACTATTACCACTGTATATGAGGTAGAACATATTAGAAATTCAGTCTTAAGTTACTTACGTGTGTACTTTTTTATTTTCAGGAAGTGCCGAACAAGCTTATTGATTTGATTATTTATCTTTTGTTAGCAAAACCATGATCTCCATAAATTATTTAGTATAACTCTTACTTGAGGAGATATTAATAAGATTAACATTATTATGAAAAATATTTGTATGATGTTTTAATAAATATCTATTCTATATTGACCTATGTATTAAAATCCATGTAGCTTTTGGAAGACTTTGCTTGTTCTTCGAACAGTCCAGAAATGTGGGAGGGCTATAGTGTTGGGTGGGGCTTAGCTCGCTGCCGGAAGACACTGGCTGTTTTTTGAATGTTTTGGATATGTGGGGTGTGTGAGGTGCAATGTATATGTCCTTATGTATATTGGCTGGGCTGGGGTAGGGTGGGCGAGAGAATAATCGACGAATTGCACTGTTACAAAATAACGGGGGCCCTCTGAAAATTTTGAAAGGACCTTTAAATTAATTTAAGTTAATATTGCAGGGAATAAAAGCTTTTTTTTCCTTGATTTTGGTAACGGGGGTGGGGCTAGTGCGGGCAATATATGTACTTTTTGATTCGAATTACATTATTCTCGTAAAAATTTCCGTATATATATATACGTAAGCGTGTGTATGTGCGCGCTCGCAGTTTATTATTAATATCCCAGTGATCGATGAAAAAAATCTGATATAACATGTTAGAAATATGTTTTAATAAGTTTAGGATCGAAAAACACTACTGTAGTAGAAATGTTTGTCTGTGTGTGTCTTCGTGTGTGTGTTTGTGTGGGTGTGAGCAAACGATTAGTCTTATCTTAGGATTCTGTCAGTCGATTCAAATGAGTCTTGTCTTATTTCTTTTTTGCTAAATACCCATTACCGTTGGAGAAACCACTGAATCAATCTATTCTATTTAATATAGATTTTATAGATTGTACAAAATTTATTTTTTGTTAAAATTGATCTTTCGGCTGTACAATGTAGTAGTTATTTTGGCCGAAAATTAGAAAAATCATTTTCTACGTAAACTAACTTCTTTTGATGCACGAAATGAAAATTATTGATGGAATGTGAGAGTGTGTAATTATGTATATATGTATGAAGTTATATCTTAGGATTATGTAGAAAAATTTTTGTAAACCTCAGTCGATTTTTTCTGTAATTGGATACTTATAACGTCCGCCGTAAAAATTCATATTTTATTATATTTTAATTTTTTGTTTCGATTTTATGAAGAATAAATTTCTTCTTATCTGCGGATCTGAAGAAAACACGACGAAAGGAACCGCATCACGGCCGCTGAGATAGAAAAAATCGTACACGCATTAATACGCAGGAGTAAAAAGGCTTTAGACCATCCGCTTATTGTCCTTAGTTTTGCCTCGAACTACAATAAACTGACAATCTGAGACTTTTATTACTTTTCCGGCCTAATTGCGTAATATTCTCTTTCTAGAATATTTATGATTTGGCTCTAAAATTTTGATCTAGAATAGTAAAAAAAAAACATTCGATACCAATACAAGAAAAATTATGGAAATTCCCTCAATATATAGATTTTTGTTGAGTAAAAAGAAAATTAATTATTCCCTCGCATTTTAATAAAATTGCATGCACAGATCTTTATTCTTCCAATTACTTTTAAACATTATAATATTTTAAACTTGATTATGTAGCGATTTTTCTTTCGTGCTTGTTATAACATGAATTATATTCATACAGTATGAAAAATATTTTATCGCTTATTTCTCTGAATAAATAAAATCTAAATAATTATTGTATACAGTAGTTTTCTTTGGCAAAGAAATAAATGGAAAAATCATTAAAGTATAGCATATAACTCATTACTTATCTTTATTTTATTATATTTTCAGTGTTTTTCATCAATAATATAATGGATTCATTAAAGGTAAGTAACGCATTTGAACTTAATTTTTGCAATCAAACGCCAGCTCTGTAAAATATGTTTGACAGTTTTGTTTGGATCTCATATGCATGTTATTTTCAAGTATAAGTTTTCATGATACAAGTGAGAAATAGTATCTGAAATATGTATATTACAACAAAGAAAAGGTCTGCAATAAAATGGTTGGAGGGAACTTTGTGCTAATGAATCAACAGCGGTTTCTTGTAAATTTTGATTTTATTGAATTTTGAAAATCAATATATCTAAAAAATTTGATTTTTTTGCTATTTATTAGTGTCTTAGCATATTTTATGGTAGGAAATCAAAAAAATAGGCAAATTTCTTACAAAATAACGTATTAAGATCATGTAAGAATTTGTGTGGTCGTGTGTGGGTGTATGTGTGTATTAAGAATTCATTCAATTACTCGTACTTTTAAATACTTGATGAAAATGGAAAAGATTTATTAGAATTGGTGTATGGAGTGAGTGAAGAAGATGAAATGTACGAGCTTAGTGATTTACCAATATAGTTAGAGAATAATCAAATGACGATTTGTGAGTTAAAATATCCGATGACTGCTGGATTAATGGAGTTGCTCATGAAAAAACATCCTGATGGATCTCACGTAATACCGGAGGATTATAAAAAATAATATAAACTTCAAGTGTTCATAGAAAGAGAGCCAGCAAAAATGGAGCTATTTAAACTCACAATAGTATTAAATTTAATAAAAACATCGCTCCCATGTTTGATCTGAGCTTAGTCACTATATTGTGATCTACTACCATCTTGTTTAGTCTTCTCGTCGGCAGGAAGCCATTGTTAGCGATGTTATTGAGCGCTTCGAGCTCTATTTGTAACAAATGAAATTCCCCATATGATTAGCATATACATAGATCTGCCTCTGTGTGTACCTCGTTAAAAAAAATACTAACCTTATATATATATACCTGAACCGTCTACACGGTTAAAACGTAGGTGATGCAGACTTACTTAGAGGCTTCTGTTGTCCAAGTTCAGTCCTATTCGGACCTCTGCTTGAGAACAGAATTGGCGGCTTTACTTCAGCAACCCCCTCTCCAGCTTCTTTTATCTGACTGACTGGCATTTCTCTCCTCTGATTAGATGCTTCCATGATGCTGTAGTGACCCCATGGTATGGTATCTATTTGGCCAGGCTGCAGGAAACGCTTTTCGTCATGCGCACTGAGCGTGATTTCCATTTGTCTCTCCATAAAGAGCTGTTGGTGACATGATCTAATATTTCTCTATTCTTAAATCATGCTGGTTTGTTCATGTAAGCATTTAATGTAGTCTTCAAAAGTTATTGCAGCCTTGGCTACACTGCTTTTGACACCTTTGGCCTTCTTCAATGGTTTTTCATCTGGTATCTCTACGCTGTACATTTTGCTCCTCAACACCACAAATTCTAGCATGATTTTTCCATTCCATTCATCCTTTATCAAACCAACAATTTTTTTATTTACTCAAGGTAAGTAGAATTCATTGTCTGTAGGATAGTCCGATGTATCGAATTCTCGGATATTTTCATGCATCACATTATAAATATTCTTGTTCGTTATCTCATATATAAGACTATCTGTATCCGTATACAAAAGTTTTTAGTGATTACTAATTCTATTTTTCATGAAATCATAATGGAATTGATATACAAATCTCTTGGAAAGATCCAACACACTAAGTCCAACGTATATTGGTTTTTTAATGCAGATATCAGTGCGTAACAACTGTATGGCTACAAGTTGTTCGTCAAATATGTTGCAGCTATGAAAATTTGCTCGTGGAATGTGTGCTCCTGCGCCATATCATCCCACCCACTTGTGGGCAAGCTTTACATCAACGCGCTTCTTCCCGTTATCCATCGTTTTACCATGGACTGCGTTATTCAACAACTAATACTGCATTTTGCCAAACTCATTCTTTGCACTTTGACGTTTTGCACTATTAAGATCTATGTCTGCTGTTAGCCATAGTTTCTCATTAAATTGTAAGGCTCAATAAATTTTAGTTAATTGAAGACCCTGACTTACAACTTGTTTCATGGAACGATAGTGAATTACGTAGCGGTATTCGTCGTGCAGCGTAGTCATTAGCTTATCCTGCTTTCATCCCGGAGGCACTATGTGCTCAGCACAGAAATGCAGGTCTTTGTGAGTATCGTCGATTTTCTTCAGGATACTCGAGATCCACTTTAAGTATGTATTCTATCTCGGAATCATCTGTCATATTTAGAATACCTGATAGACTTACGTTCTGCGTCCATTTAAAACCACTTTAAGGTAGTGGTTGGGACATGGCCCAACCATACAAATTGTTGACATCATAATACATTAGGTATTTTTCATCTTCATCTGGTTGATAGTTTTCCCTCATATACTGATTATCAGCTTTTGCATAACGGTTGCAGCATTGGCTGATTCCACCCCGTATACCACGTTCTATGAACATCACCATATCTATGTCAGTTAACAATTCTAATTCGATCTGGGAAAATATTAAAATATTAAGATTCATACCTAAGAAATACTTTTAATCTAATATTCACATTTCTATACTTCAACATCGCATCACATGTCAAGCCGGCTGTTGTATAAGTGTGAGCTGGGTCGAGCTCATATGATTCAAGACAATTGTGTATACAATTTTCAAATACTTCAGCCAGTAGAAGAACATCTTTCTTGAGATATAAGTCGGAGTACTATCCAAAAGTCTTGATGTTAAATGCATTCCTAACGTTTTTGGCATGCTCGTACTCTTTGTCAGATATATGAGACTCATCAGACAAGCTGCAGTAGAATTCATCTTTCGAAGAAAGAACCTCCTCTTCGAGCGTCCAAAAAGAAGAGATATAGTCGTATGGAAAGACTCCTTTCCTTTTCAACAAATTAATCTGATCATGCGTGTATTTGTCATCCTCAGAAAATATTCTCTCCAAAATCTGAAACTTCTCAAGATATGATAATAGTTTATGTAGAGACGAGGCCATAAATTTGAACGAGTCGACAGAGCGAAGGTTTATGTCTGTTCCCTTAACAAATTTTGTGTATATATCTTTTTTTCGTTTGCGAAAAAAGCTGCACTCGTCCGAGAAAGCATGCTGCTATCTCTTTTGTAAGTCAATGTAAATCATAACCACTTAAGTTGTGGGAAACAACTGGCATCACTCTTTAGTCTTGATAGTTTAAGTTGCATGAATTATGTGCAGTGCTTCGATATCTGAAGATAATACATGATGAAAAAAATTATAATGATACATGTAAATAAGTTGACTATATTAAATACTCACTTGCAAATAAGATGGCAGTGGTCTCTAATCTTGTTATCTTCTGAATCAAAAGGTTTATTGCAAATGTGGCAGATAGTAGCTTTGTCAAACTCGACTCTTTCTCTGAGTGTTAAGCTCAACATTGGTCGAGGATTCTTATATAACTCTTGCAATTCCAAGGCGAGTGAGTGGAGGTTCTTTACAAACCACTTGGCTAGTGAATCATCATCTTCTTTACTTTGCATGTAGCTATTATACTGCGATTTTCTATCATCATATCTGCATTTTATGAATAATACAATACTAAATGATTTATGCAGCTGATAGGCACGATCACTTTCTACAGGCCTTGACAAGCATTCGAAATCTGTTTAAACTATGTAAGGCACCCGATTCTCGTGGGTAAAGTTTTTTAACTTGAGTACATTATCGATGATGTTTTTCTGTGAAAGCGTTATTTTACAGCGGCTAACATTCTTGCAATAAGATTCATGTGGTTCTAATTTCTCAGCAGTCCAAAAGAAGTGTAAACATCGATGGCATATAAATGACTTATTACTGTGAGAAGACGTTTGCTTGTTTATGAGGTGGGGTAGATTTTTTATCCAAACGAAGTGTTGACTATACTTGATATTTTCATCTTTTTCTTTATCTTCGTCATCTAAATAACAACGTTCCACAAGAAGTAAATTAACATGCTTATTTTTTTTCTATGCACTTACATGTCCAGGAAGGACATTATATGTGCTACCTATCTTTTTTAAAAAGTACAAATTAACCGAAACATCATTCTATTTTTCAAATGTCCCAATTTATCTAGGGTCACAAGGGAATTCAATGTTTTTAAAATTTAATTCATTTTCATACTGTACCTATTTTAAAATGCGATTCACATGTATTGCTGCTTGATGTAATACTGACAGCATGGCCCATTTAAAGCATTGATCATCATTATTTATTACATTCACCCATGCCAATTTATTTTTCACATAAACAGGTAAGACGATAAAAGAACTACCTTTCATCGGAATAAATTTGTTGATGTTCAAGACAATATTTAGTACAGACCTCAAAGACCCTCCGTATTTTTTTTCTTGAAATTCTTCTACATCTCTTTCAATGGGCTGCTGCACGTTAAGCATAAACTATTAACTAAATCCGCAGTAGAGTGAATAACTTGCAATGTAGTGTTAAAAAACTTTACTTCAGAATTTTCGACACCATTTTTCACTATAAAATACTTCGCAGATGATACGGTATTTATCTTCAAGCTATGAAGCTATGATGCTGTTTAAGAGTTGTTTGTACTTTCTTTATAAACTGCTATTTGGCATCTTTCAAAAACTTTCTAAGATCTAAATATTTCAAATGAGCCATTATAGCAGTTTTGATACGATTTTCAAAAGCACTGTTAACATCATCTAAACTGATGGAGTTCTCTTCCACTACTGGTGCAGCTATACCAGCACCTACAACATCGGGCACAAAAGCGCTTGGTTCATTTTCAAACACTTCTGCTGCTACAGTAACTTTTGCCTGAGTATCACTAGAGGCTGTTTGGAAATCTTCTGGTTGATTTTTAAACATTTTTACTGATTTTATAACTTTTAAGCATTCGCGAAGTAGTTCTACAACTTTTTTTGTCAAAGCTATAGCAGATTAAAGTTTTTGTTTGCCTGATACTGACTTCCTTGTCGACTAAAAATATCGGCTCTTTGAAGAGTAATATACCCATAGTTTAAAAGTCTTTGTATATGGGCAGCAGCCTCGGTCGTACTTCCAAGTTTTTACACATTGTTATATGCTTGCAATAAAGCATTAGCAGTATCTTTTAACTGTTGCGTGGAAGCCATAATTAACTGCCGTGCGATCGAATGACTTTAAAACATCTGAGTACTTCTGTTAATAAAGTTGAGTCCTATTCGGACCTCTACTCGAGAACAGAATGAGCTCATTTCGTGCCAGAGCCCTTCTTTTATGGATGAAAAAGCGGCAAGAGCAAAATGAAGGTGGTAGTAGGGATAAAAGTTTAGAACGTGTTCTGATTGGTTGATTGTGATCCTGCGGCTACAGCGCGATGGCTTGAAAGTAGAGGGAAAAGGTTTATACCAAGAGTATATATTAAGAGGCTAAAGTATGCCTTAGAGCACAGTCGACTGCTGAATAAGATGTAAGTAAGATGAAGTTCACTGTAGATATCCAAGGCTTTACTGCCGACAACAAGAATTTTGTTTACAAGAAGGTTGTCATCTTGGAGGTGGAAAAAGATGATGAAGCGTTGGTTCTATTATTTAAAACTCCTCATGAGTGGGAAAAACTTCCTAAAAAAATTCCTTTCAACGTTCGCTAGCTTGCAACCAAGTTCTACGGAATGTTATGGAGATCAGGAGATGCACCATATAACGACTTGCATCGTAATCTACATTACATCATCTGTAAAATAATGAAGTTTACGTGAAAGGCTTGGAAAAATCAAAATGGTTGCAGGCTGTTTGGCCTAGTCGGTGTATTCTTTAATTATTTCAAAAAATCACCTAATGAAGTAGTAAACAAATAAAACTAACTTTATTCATATTCTCTAACAGACTTATCTACAATCTTAAAGAGTTAGGCTGTCCATCGGTAAATAGCTTGTATGATGAAGAAGTGCACTGCCCTAACCACGCTGCTCCTAAGCATTTATCAGCGCAATATGCACTGCGCAAAGCTAAGGCATTAAAGAGATGGTTTCAAGGCTGTCTCTTGATTTATAAGATTTACGGCAATGTATTTTGAAAATGTACAAATAAATATTTATCTAATAGTTAAAATTTTAAAGAAGGAATCATAGAGAGGTGAGTGTTTGTTACAACTAATGCACGAACGGGTTGACCCTCACAGGTATAGGGCGAGGCGGAGCCCTTTCCTTCCTTTTTCAAAATACTAAATATTATGGGCTCATGTTATTAACCAAATTTAAACATCAAAGTAAAAATGATAAGAAATTTTTTACAAAACAAAATTCTTCAAAACATAGTCTCACAAATATTTAACAAAGTACTAATTGTTTACCGTACTATGACAGTCTTGCAGGTTATGGCTGCATGTTTTTGTAACGTGATAAATTTTCATTGATAAACTTGACTTTTATTTTGTCCCATAACATCATAATTAAAAAAAAAAACTAAAATAAAGCTGCGATGTGACAGTCAGATATGCTATTGACTGCGCTACCGAAGACTTGGTATACCTCGGTACTAATTACATACTAATAGAATGTGCTTCTTATTGCTTATGCCGAAGAGGCTATTTATTTATAAGCTGAAGAGGCCAAATACTTACAATGCCAAAGAGGCTATCGTTTATAGGCCGGAGACCAAATATTTGTAATTCTGAAGAGGCTTTTTTTTTTATAGGCCCTAGAAGCCAAATATTTGTAATGCCGAAGAGGCTATTTTTTTTATAGGCCGAGAAAGCTACATTTTTTTACACCCAGGTGAATGATCAATCAGTCCTTTTTAGGACCACAATCAATTCAAACGTTAAGAGAGAATTCAGTCAGTAATTTTTTTTATAACTTTTTTAAATTCGAAAGAAGAGAAAACTAAACGAAAAGTACAATTTAAAAAAAACACACAACTAAAAAATTGAATGTACGCTCTTGAAGCCGCTCCTCGCGTCAAGGCCTCTCTTTAGGGTCCGCGCTATTGAAGCAGCGGTATGTGCGCTGGAGGGCGTACAAATTTGCACGTTTAACAGTACGTGCTGGTGGGGGTAAAAAAAGTGCAGCGGCCTACAGGGGGTACATTTTCTCGTCTAACAGCACGGGCTGGAGGGGGTAAGAATGCACGCATGCTGAAGGGGGTAGCCCGCTTAATTGGTAGCAGCATGGGCTTGTATCAGCATAGCTTACCTACTTGATAGAATATTAGAAAGCTTTCTACTGATAAATTAGGAATTTTTTTTTCTTTGCAGCCATACAATTTTTTAGATAACATAGAAACTTTTTTATTGGGATTTTTGGGTGATTATTTTAAATGCTATTATTTTCTGGGGCCTGATCCGACAAAGTTATCCAAAATTTTTCCAAATATTGACATTTTGTAAAAACTTGTGTATAGAAGCGTTTTTTACCAATTTATAATGATTATTACAATAACATTATATTGCATCGTAAACACGATTAATAATTTTTTTATACCTTGCAATACTTTTGAACGCTAACTTTATTATATCTTGATCGAGAATTACAAACATTACGTGAGTTATTAACGATTTTAAGAGGTTATATGGAATAAAAAATCAAACAAAAATGATTGTTTACACAGCAAGTTTTATTAACCTTGTAATAATAGAAAACGGAAGCAAAGATTATAACTAGACATATTTTTGTTGTTGTTTGTCATTTATCGAAAAAAAGGACATTATGTACATTTCAATTATTTTTTTACTTAAATGGTGTTCATTATATCCACATAAGTTAAATCTTCGTCAAAAAACGTGTTTAGAAAATTTATCAATCTGTATCTTATCTAGAAATGCTTCCATAAATTTTGTATGTATTACTTGCAATGGCCTTAAAGTTTAGTGAACTAGATAATTGGAGAGAGTGCACCATCCAGTATCTCGAGTTCACCATTTTTATATCTCTAAGTGCCTTCGCTTTATCGTAGTATCAGCACTGGTACAGCCACAATGACTGATATTTATACCATAGAATATATTTTCGGACTGACGGTAGCCATATTAGCTCCGATATCCGAAAAAAATAATACTTTCTTCGTCACCTGGAAAATTTTTACATATAAATTACCATCAGATATATAATGATTTTATAGCTTAGAAACTTCCATGTTGGATGCTCCATTTTTTGAAAGTAATTACTTATATAATATTTTTTAGATGGTTTCACCCGGGTAAACATCTGACAAACAACCCTTTTTTTGTATGACATCGTTAAGATAAACATTAGCGTTATTTTTTATCTTTGATAATTAATCGATAGAATTATTATCTTTCCAGTATGTTGATAATAAAATATATTTATTCATGTCAGTCGCAGATAACGCGTGTATTTAGGTTTTTACATAGTTGCTGCGTTAATGAAGTAATCGGAGGTGTAAGCATGTGACTAAGGATGTAAAACATGCTAGCCAGAAATAATAATTACTGAAATGAATAATTACGAAGGTTTAGAAGCTTTTCGGTGGGGGTGGAGGGGGAAAGCAAGTAGGTGCATGAGCGCCGTTATAAGACGTCGTTGAAGAAAGATGCACTGACCACGCCTGAAAACTCTGCCCACTTTATTATGAGAAATTTAGTAAGGTTCATCTCACAAGAACCAAAAAACTTGATCATTAAATTATACTAAAAAATTACAGTTTATACCTTAAGACAACTGGTTTCCAATAGTAAGAGTGAAAAACTGTAAAATACGTTGTGCGCATGACACAAAATAACTTACTAAAAGTACGCAAAATTCATACTTTTATCAACAAAACGTACTATAAATTTTAAAAAACTTAATTTTTGTTCACATAGCATTAAAGTTTTTGAACATTAAGAAGGGCTGTGCATAGTTTGAGATCACTGTTAGTATTTAATCGAGCTCTAGAAACTATTTTGTAAAGAAATCTCGTGTCTTCTAAAAAGACTAGCTCACAGCAGACGATGTTCGGTTCTCTCACGTGTATTTAGCATGTGAGCGTCTCGTAACTTAATCTACGTTTGTACTTTCAACATGTTTAAATACAACATACATTATTTGCCGCAAGTAAAAAAATTCCGTAGAAACTACCAAATCTCCTTAAAAAAGTGAAAGTCAAAGTTTAAATGTGATCAGTTTCATACATTTTTTAGGAAGCATAAAACGCTTGAGTTGTGTTGAATCATAAATCTATCAATGCATACTTAAAGGGTTATAGACAATTCTAGTGTTACAGTACAACCATTATGCTTTTAGTATCTGGATTAATCTGAAACCCGAGTACTACATCTTGTTACTATTATTTATTCTTATTAGTGGCTCAATATTTTGAGACACAATTATACAGCTTAAGTACAACCACTTATTAACTTTTGACTATTATTAATTTTCTTATTTTTTTTTTACTTTTTTGGGTTCAACGTAATATATCGATTTTTGCTTTAGATTCATATGTTGCAAATTAAAAAATATTCGACAGATGTTATGCTACTATTAAATAATACACATTTATTGTCGCTTCGTACGTTTAGAGAAATTTCATTCTTTCATAAAGAACTGATTAGTGACCACATTCTGATATAGTGTAGTCAATAGAAAATAACATGGCCTCATCTGTTCCTAAATATAAAAAATATCTACACCTAAGTAGGAGTTTATTATTACTTGTATAACATCGAACGAAAAATACTGATTTTTATGGTATTTTCCAGGCGAACTTTTTGGGACAGATAAGTTATTTGGAAAATGAAGTGAAAAATATTTTATCAGCAAATCTAAATATATTTAAAGATTATAAACGTTTTAGGACAAAAAAATCACATAAAGGTGAGTCATTTTTTATATTTTTTCATCAAAGTTTGAAGTAATCTATTTCATCTCTTATGCAAGTCGATGCACTATAATTTAGACATTTAGTAGCTTAAAGTTATAACTTCATACATTCAAAAGTAAGATAAAGCTTTTCTAATGCGTTAAATGTAATTTATGAATTTTTGTTTCTTAATTTACAATTATAGTAATTTATTGTTTAACATGTTTTTTACCATGAAATCTATAAGCGTTGTAATAAAAGTCTTTTTATTCATACAATTGTTGTAAATGTTTACAGATTGCTTGTTGGTGGTCGAGTATCCTGTTAAATTTTAAATGTGTGGTAACGTCAGGATTTTCCAAAATTAATGAACTGATTTCCAAACGTAATGTAGTGCAAGAAAGCCTAGCGCAGTATAATGGACGCCATCTTTGTAGATTGCATATATCTTACTATGTATATATAGTTGTAAGGACTATAATTTCCTTCGCACCCCTCTCCCCCCTCTCAAATAACGGGAGTACTCTTTTGATTTTTACGTGTTTTTGACGATCGTCACTTGTTAGCTTGTCCCTCCTCGCCCCCCTCTTGAATTCCTTTGTTTTCTCCGTGATTTAACGTAAAAAAATTCTTTCTTTTCTCAATAGCCCCCCGTTAGGCCCCCCCTCCCCCCCCCCCTCAGGGACTTAGAAAATTTTTCAGATCTTGCTATGTATATATAGTTGTATGGACTTTAACTTTTTCCGCCCCCTTTCTCCCCCCTTGCCCCCTCCAAAATCGCTTGTTTTCTTCGTGATTTTATGTAAAAAAATATGTTTCTTCTCTTGGGAGCTGTATTTCCTAATTTTATACAACGAATTAGTTACATCAATTATTTATTTGATACTTTATGATCATTTTTCCACTCCACCTTGCGGTAATCATCCAGGAGCGCTTTTTTTTAAGGTTCCCCAATTCCTCTTAGTAAGATCAACACTATTACCATAAAAAGCAATTTTACACATATATTTTATGTACATAAAATAATTTGTCGGTTTGTTGAGATATTAAGGTGAATAGACCACATCCACTTTTTTATATTTATTGTTTAATATTATTTACTATCTAATGTATTGTAATTTTTTATCATTCTTATTGATATCTTCAAAAACTTCCTCCCAAACTATGTTTTCAACAATGTTACTGTCGCTTGAATTTAATTATATAAAAATATTATTAAGATTCTTGCATCTAGACAATGCTACCTATAATTGATCATGAGAAAAAAGAGGTTTATTAATATAAAGCCCAATTTTTATCAAAACTTTGACCTTGAGATTTATTTATTGTCATTGAAAATGCTATAACAATAGGAAATCGTTTTCTGTATAAAATAAATGGTAAAGAAGAGTTATTTCAATATTGAATTTATAGAATTTCAATATTTTTAATCTTGTGCCATTACAAAGTCCATCATTAATGATTAAATTTTTATTACAATTACTACTGCTCCAATTTTTAAATTTAGTTCATGTGGTGGAAGACTTTCTCGAATATCTTCATAGTAGTAGAGAATGTCGGAGTAGGAATCATTTTGATAAAATCTCATTTAATGTTGGAAATAAGAATAATAAATAATATCAGACAACAACGGAAAAAAATAATCACAGTAATGTATAATAAGAAGAAATAACGTTGTCATAAGTATATGTTCAATCAGTATACCTATAGTGCAATGTGTACCAGCACCTTTATATACATAGTTTCACCACAGAGATATAAGTCGGTATACCACTTCATAGCATAATACCTTCGCATCATTATGTCCCAGACAACTTGATAACTAACTTAATATAGATTAAAATCATGAAACGAAAATGAGCAGGTAAGTCACACAGGTATACAAAATAAATTGTTCAAATTCAACGGGATAACCTAATATACTTTAACATAGTTATATAAAAACCACTTGTAAACATTTTGTTTACTCAGAACAGTTTCATCGTATGCCACGGTCAACATTTCAAGTGTTTCGGAGCACTTTATTTTATTTTTTACACAAAATTTGATGCAAATCCTTTGATCCATATTTTTCGATAGCAAAAAATCGCCGACCTTACTTTTTGAACACACCTCGTATACATACGTACACACAAACACACAACACACGGTATACATAATACACAATACATTGACTACATAAGTATATATTTGGCGGAATCTAAAGTCGAACGGTGAGACTCGAGCGGTCACCGATCCACTTATGTTGCTTTGAAAAATTTGGAAAGAATAAGACGCAATAGGAATCAAATAATTTATCCATGGCATTTCGTATAAATGAACAAATAATGAAAAAAAGGGTGTGGCTGGCTCACTCTTTCTCTCTTTTCCTATGCCTGTACGTATGGAAAAATAATGTATAACTTTGCTTCTAAAGTTTTGAAAAAAATTACTTAATTAAATCAATTATTAGTAAGAAATATACGTAATAAATCAAATATTTCAAAATATATTAATTAATAAACAGTGGATGAAAATTTGAATTATAAATAAGTAATAAGCCACAATATAAGAGGCAGTGACAGATTACGCCTTGAAAAAATAGCTCGTGGTGAAATGGATACGGTGCTCGGCTGGAATGTAAGAGGTCGTAAAGTAGTGAGTTCAAATTTCATGGAAACTGTTTTTTCACCATACTGCGCCGAATGTAGAATCTTTCCTTCTGCTTCGCGGGAAAGAAATTCCTGCTCCCGGTGCAGGATTCGTGAAAAATCGTACATGCACCACGAGAGAAAATACAAAATGCTCATATCACATGTTTGCCACCCTCGGCTTCGTCTCGGGTGGCAATACATGTGTGATCTAAAGCATTCTTCACTTTTTCTTGCTCTCCCCTTTCCTGAAAATTGGTAGAGGTGTTGTCCGGGTGTTGCTCTTTTTATTCACGTAAATTTTATTTTTAAGACTGTAGAGAATTTCAGAGAAACATCATAGACTTCTAAGTAATTTTTCTCCACAAAAAAAAGGTTTTTAAGCGACAAGTTACAGCACTATCATAAAAAGCAGGTCTAAATCTATCAATTAGCATTTTATATTTTTTTTTTAGATTTTTCTTAGTCCGTACGAGCGAGTTGAACAGTCCGTGCTCGGGTACAAAATGTAAAATGTGACAGTATACATATATATGGGACGATCTACGTCCACGGTCCACTGTCCATAACTGGTTTGGTATGAAAAAAAAAATAGAGAAAGATACCTTACTTTCTCTAGTTTTAGATGCTGAGTGGCCTTTTTCAATGACACTTTATGGCGCGTCAATATGACCACCATAACTTGATGATCGTCAAAAAGTCAATCAAAAAAATACTAAAAAAATCATGTAGATTTATCCAAACATTAATGTTTTAAGTTTTTACGGCTTAAAAAGTTTTATCTGACACAAATTATTATTTATCAGGTCTTAGTTTTATCCTAACCTAAAAAATTTAGATGTCTTGTCTACTTTAATGGTGTGACAATGCGGTTAAAATAAAATAAAAGCTGTCTGTAAACAAAAATTATTACCGGTCTAAAAATACGTCTTCAGAGGTTTTTGAGGTCGCTAATCACGAATGAATCGTCAAAATTTAGATTTTCAAAATGGCGGATTCGATATGGCGGCCGTCACTTACCAAAGAAGCTGAAAAATCATGCAAACGAGCTCAAATTTTTGACCCGGGAGTTTTCGAGGTTGCCGATTACGAATCCATCACCTTCATTTACATTTTTAAAATGGCGGATTCAATATGGCGGCCGTCACCTACCAAGGAAGCTAAAAAATCAAGCAAACTAGCTCAAATTTTTTACGTGGGGGTTTTTCGAGATCGCTGATTACGAATGTATTATTTGCATTTAGATTTTTAAAATGGCGAATCCAATATGGCAGTCGTCACATACCAAAGAAGCTGAAAAAATCAGGCAAACGAGCTCGAATTTTCTACTCGGGGATTTTTGAGGTCGCCGATTACTAATTCATAATCAGAATTCAGATTTTAAAAATGGCTGATCCTAAAAGATGACATATCCTTGATGAAACGATAGAACGAAGACTAGAAAATGTATTACAACGTTTTAGTCACAAGCACAAGGAAAGAATTTCTTCTATGCTAGAATCTAAATCTACGATGCCTCTTTGGCGAGTGTATATTTTGTCCTTATATGAAAGATTTTCATGATACTATCTTGGAGCTACTCGAAAAATGTGCATTCTCTGACGTAATTAGTGTATAGCAAACAACTGTTAGATGCATATTAAATAAAGAATGTTTTTCTTGTACAGATTTCGTTGAAGAATTATGCATTTGTCTTGAAGCTTTGATTTTAGATGATTTTCTAAGTAAAAATCAATCAAAACATATTCAATCAATCAGAGATAACTTGAAGGAAAATAAAGTATCAATTTAAACTGATTTCCAGAAAATTTTGCTTTTGTTGCTCAGGACGCTGCTCAAGCATATCACTACAATAATCAACAGTGTACAGTTAATTTAGTCAATATATACTACAAAAGTAAACAAGACATACTGCACAAGAGTTATATCTTTTTATCACATAGTACAGATCATGATACTCCCGCTGTTTACCTGATGCAACAAACATTATTGCCACACATAAAAAAATCTGTCTAAAAGTTTAAAAGGTTACGTATATTAGTGATGGAGCCAAGAAGCACCATAAAAATAAATTTCGCATGATAAATCTTGCTCATCATGAAGACGATTTCGGTATCGCAACCGATTGGCATTTTTATCCGACCGCACATGGCAAGGGAGCCTGTGACGGCATTGAGGCTATCCTGAAGCGTGAAGCCACACAAGCTAGTTTGCAAGCCAAGCCAAATGATGCGATTTTGACGTCAGAATCTCTTTTTAAGTGGGGAAAAAACACATTTACATCGATAAATTTTTTTTATCATGATAAACAAAACACATGAAAATCAACAATCCCTTAAACCACAAGTACCAAAAATTTAGATTGGACATGCATTTGTACTTGACTCTGAAAAACAGTTGCAAGTGATGAGGTACTCCGGAAGTTCAGAACCAATTAGTGTTGTACAATATTAACTGATTTTTAGTAATGCTATTGTAAAAATTTTAAATAGTTTCTATAATTCTTGTCCGAATCAAAGCTTCATTTCAATAACTTTGTATGTGGATAATTTTAACTGTTTACTTGAAAATTTTTCATAATATCGATAAAAAGAGACTTGAAATTTCGTTAGATGTGATGAAAGATAAGTAGGTTACTATCAATGAAAAAGTTGAACTTGTATAATTACATGCTAATTACATCAAAATATTCACATTACAAAAATTTATTTAGACTTAATTGCTTATTTATTGAGAAAAAATAACGGATGCTGTCAGCTTGTAGAAAACATTTTATTGTACCATCTAGGATTATTAATGAAGGCTCTTTACACCTGAAACTCGAAATAATAAACTACGTTTCACCATTAAAACTTTTTTTTTTAAGTTCACAAACTACTGACAGAAAAAGGGGACACTCTAACAGTTATATAAGCCATTAATTTTTTTCTGCGTTTCGCGTCTTAAATCTCTTCGTAAACAGCCCTTAAGATCGTTATCGTAACAGGCAGTCACTCGTAAATTTTAGTGAGGTACCTCTCACAGATTAGAACTTGTTCTTCCTTATATCTATTCGGTAAGCTTAAACATGGTTCCATCCTAAACAATCGTTCTTTTTTCTTGCGCTTGTGACTTAAACGTTGTGATACATTTTCAACTCTTCGTTTTACTGTTTTATCTAGGATATGGTCATCTTTTAGGATCAGCCATTTTTAAAATCTGAATTCTGATTATAAATTAGTAATCAGCGACCTCAAAAACCCCTGTGTAAAAAATTGAAGCTCATTTTCCTGATTCTTTACCTTCTTTGATAGGTGACGGCCGCCATACTGAATCCGCCATCTTTAAAATCTAGATAAAGATGATGGATTCGTAAACAGCGACCTCGAAAAAACCCGAGTATAAAATTTGAGGTCGTTTGCTTGATTTTTTAGCTTCTTTGGTAGGTGATGGCCGCCACATTGAATCCGTCATTTAAAAATCTAAATAAAGGTGATGGATTCGCAATCAGCAACTTTGAAAACCCCCGAGTAAAATATTTGAGCTCGTTTGCTTGATTTTTCAGCTTCTTTGGTGAGTGACGGCCGCCATATTGAATCCGCCATTTTAAAAATCCAATTTTTGATGATTGCTTTGTGATTAGCAACCTCAAAAACCTCTAAATACGTATTTTTAGATCGATTGTAATCATTTTTGTTTACAGACAGCTTTTATTTTATTTTTACGGCATCGCCACACCATTAACGTAGCTTCCTTGGGCATGGGTCCAGGCCTACACGGGATAACTCTGCACAAGTACTCTACACCTAATATTACGATAAATATATATACTTGGTGTTATAAGGTGTAGAGTGCTTGTGTAGAGTTATCTCGTGTAGGCCTGACCTGAATCCGCTCCCTTGTCTACTGCTCTAGTCAAGTAGGAGAGTTTGACTTGTGTATATATATATCTAACTATATATATCTTACTATATATATATAGTGATAAGGACTAAAAATCTTTCGCCCCCTTCACACCCCCCTCAGCCCCCCCTTAGATCACGGGTGAATTCGTTATATTTTTATGTGTTTTGAGTGATCGTCATTTCTTTGAGCCCCCCTCAAAAAATCGATCATTTTCTCTGTGACTTCACGTAAAAATCATTGTTCCAATTTTCACTGGCGCCCCCTCAGCCCCCGTTCAGCTCCCCCTCAACCCCCCCTCAAGAACTTAGAACATTTTTAGGATTTGTCGACCCCCTCTCGAAAACTTACAAATTTTTCAGGACTTATCGACCCCCCCACCC
>JAPYYV010015071.1:0-12381 GCA_030522625.1 Copidosoma aretas
TACTCATATTGGATTGAATATTAAAAAATCATACTTTTAATGTACATCAGCAGTTTAGCTATGTAATTCAAATATTCATCTTTGGATGTTGCTTTGCTGTACACGTGACTTTCCATATCGGTAACATTTTTAGCCATTGGCATTTGAAATTTTTGAATGTTTTCTTCTCTAAAAATCAAATTAAAAAATTAAAAACTATATACGAGCACAAGGGTAGTTGTTAACATTACATTTTGGCAATCATGCTCTGGCGAAAAGTGGGGGTCCTCCAGGAATTTGGATCATCATCATCCATGTCTGAATCGAAATAATGAAGACCTGGTTATCTGTAACGTTTAGTACTTAAATATAATAATTTATAGGCAAGAAATGTTCAGTCAAATGAAATTTTTTGACGCCTGCACATTGTAGTATACAGCAGTGATGTTTATTCTGTGACAACCAGAAGCTGAAAATTATCAAAATGAGATGTTTATATAAATTGTCTTACAAAATTAATGAAGCCGTGTATGTTGACACTAGGACTCTTCGTTTCAGTTTATCAGCTGGTCTTGGATGTAACGCATTCTTCACATACAGGATGCACAATTATTTGTAAACACTGTTTTGAGATATTCTCGGTTTGCACACCATGTCAGCTTACTTTTTAACTATAGCAATGTTAAATAATTAAGTAAAACATTAGTAAATAAAACGAAGGCGTCCTCCGCTCCGCTCCTTTAGGCCGTGGCCACACATAACCATGCACGTTCGTTCGCGTTTGCGTGTCCGTAGCGGTGGCGGTGTTATGTCAAACATCTAACAACTGATCCAATCATGACACGGATTGTTTTTTGATCGTGTTATGATTAGTTCAGTTGCTTGCACTATAGTAGTATAGTGTGACGCGCCACCGCCACCGCTGCCGATCACCCGAACTAAACGCAAGCGAACGCGGCCATCCGGTGCGACCGTTGCATATATTCTGCATCATCGGAAACCGCGAAATTCAAATCTTTTACCTATTTTTTTGGGTAAAAAAATCCATAATTCCAAAATAAACAGTTATTACTTCGCTAAGTGATTGTTTGTGCTAAAAATTTTATTGTAGAATCGTTACTCTATTGTTAGAGTTAATACTTTTAATTGAATATTATAAATAAATACCCCAGGGGCCTGATTCACAAAATTTTAGCACCTCGTCTTCAATAGTCAGTATGTTTTTTTTATAATAGTAATAATGGCCTCGCGTAAGTACGCAAGCTAAAATTAGCGCATCTTCGGTAGTCGGGGTATTTTTTTTATAATAATAATAGACTCGCGTAAGCATACGAAATGGTATCTATAATAGATCTAGCGGCCAAGAAAATAAAGTTAACAAACAAAATAGTTGAGGAAGCTTTGTGCCAAGAAATTTGCAAGGTTTTTTTTTTTTTTTTTTTTTTTGTTTAAAAAAAAAACCCACCGAAATCGGGAATCAACGACTCGCCGTTCTTTGTACGATACCCGGCGAAAGCTGGGTCGAACAGCTGCAGGGAATGAGTACGGCTATCCGCGCTACGATATCACTATCTACAATTATTATTTAACAGTAAGTAAGTTTCGCTTGGACATCGCCAGGCATGTAAAACAGCTTGTTCAGGAAATTATTGCTATCAATCAATCGAAACTTAGCCTCGCTGGCTTGAAAAGCCCCAAATTGAGATATAACAATGTCGAGCGGGCATCGTAGTACATTTATGCAATAATTTTATTAAATTGTAATTATTATAAAACTATCAAAATCTTATGGATAATTCGATAAAAAGGTTGTATCAAAATTCTTATTCAAAATACAATTATATCCTTCGATCAAAATATCACTTTTAAGATGCAGTGTACATCGTTATAGGGCGATTAACCGCGTAGTCGTAACTATCGGCCTCAGTTCTCACGCAAATATCCAATCTTGTGTAACCTTTGCCCAGCAAATCCAAGCTGTAATCTCTTACCTGAAATCATTTTATTTTTACAATATATTTAGTTAAAAGTTAACCACTCATTATGTTCCACCGTGGCTTCAATCAACTTACTTGCAAAGTAATGACTCTTCCAAAGTGTTCGTTTAGTTCTGGAACGCACACCTCTGCGCCGTACTTCAATTTTGGAATTCTGTCCATGGCTACTGTCACGAATTCAGCACGTCCATCAATAAAATCCTGGGAATAAAAAGTATCAATTCTTATTGTATCTCAGAAGAATACATAAATTTAAATCAATTATTTTGGTGTACACGAATTATTTAATCCTAAAGGGCCCATTTGACTGAGAAAAAACAATTTTATGAATAAACGATGAGCTTCGAAATTTCCTCCGAAACAAGTAAGTATACGTTTGAATGTAATTTACTCGATATTCGATCGTGATACACATAATATTCCTCGCACGAAACCCGATAGAATTTTCGAGTGATTATAATATGTATACGTTATATTGATCGATTGCCTCGTAATTGTCCATTTGTCCATTTGCTTGAATTGACATTTTCCCCCTCTGTATACTATTTTTATACGATTACGTGGACATTACTTGGAAAAAAGCGAGGTAACGAATTAATCAATTTAATTATTTCATATCTACGTTCTCGTTAAAATAATGAAAAAAATAGTTTGCTGCTCAAGATAGAAATGTAATTTTGTAACCACTCTTTTTTTTTTTCAATATACTTCCACAAAAACAAAAATATTCACACAATATCAAATGATTGCCCTAAAAACTTACTTGCAACGTACGCAGCTTTTTGCCTCTCGCGTCAAGGTAGTCCGACTCGAATTCACTGTCAAAATCCGGATAGTAGGCCGTAAGAGTGGCATTGTGATGGATCCTGCCGTGGCAAGACAAATCTTGGGGCTTGGGTCGTTCTATGAAAATTTGACAAAATTCATTGACTGTTAAGTAGCTGAAAGTTGTTCAAACAATAATCGGAAAATATACCTTTTTCAGCGTGAACGACCGCTGAGACAAGCAGTAGCATGATAATTTTATACATTTTTTCTGCGAAACAAACGTATCCGAGCTACGATCGAGGAGTTCCGTACTTAACTGTTTGAGTTTCACATGGTTTCGCTCTGATGATTTATGTTTCGTAATTTTTGCTGAGCGCGCATTTTTCCGTATCTTGCTACTGGTCAATTTGCTTAGCGCATCAGTTTGTGCAATATAACAATAAAGGCCTGAAAATCAGAAGCGCGATCAATTGTGAAATTCTCGTGTTTCGAAGTTCAATTTTTTTTTATTTTTTTTTTTGTTCAATATCGCCATGCACGAGGATCCAAGAAAAACAAACTGCTTTAAATTCCAAGAAACGACGAAACAAAATCATCGGACATTAGCAGTCGAATAATTCGTTGAAAATAATCCACCGAGACAGCTATACCAAATTACACCTGCATGTTTCAAAATGAAAAATGATTATGCCCATCACGCCTCGAAACATGCAGTACTGCGGCACGAACATCACCGTATACATGTACATCAACTTTTCCTTTTAAATCCATATCGATTTTGTAAAAGCGTGTCAGTACGGATGGCCATACATCGATTTGGGTTGAAGTTTGAGTATACATAATTTCACCCACACGCTTTTACGGGGGAGGGCATGAGTAACCAAAATCCGTTATTTCAGTTTTTTTTTTCTTTTTTGTTGCTCCACAAAGACGCGTCGGATCGTCTTTCAAACTGCGCCCCAATCCGTAGCTCTTCACAACATTGTACGGCAAAACTGGTGCACACACCATATTATACACCTGCGAAGCAAAGTCGAGAGTATGATATTCAGAGCCGGTATGCTGCTCACGTGTGTGTGAAAAAGGAGGCAAGATCGATAAGAAAACGTTCTTACATAGGCTGGCGCGCCGCGACGTTGTACCATACTTACAGCTGAATAAGTAAAATGACAATTGCCCTGCGGGTGGGTCGGTCGAACCACGCTGCTGCTTGTGCAGTTAGGCTCGGCCCGGCTTCTTTCATTTTCCTTTGATTGCCCGCGATCGATTGGTAAATTTCCGGAACACGGTCGGGGGAATCATGGGGGTCGCGAAATCGATATCTTTTGTCGCGCGGAACGATCGCGGTTGCTGATGGAGCTCGCGCAGATTTTACGGATTTTTGCTATTTGGGCGCAAACTGTTTCATCGCCCCGACTGTGTATGAGTTTTTTAAAGATTTTCCTTATCAAGCGCGTGTTTCGCTATTATAACGGTTTGGAATGCTCGAACGACGGTTAAGAGAATTTTGTCAACGAAAAAAAGTTTGTTCCGTACAGATTGTTCTTTCAGCCTTGAGCGTTCGTAGAATGATCATTATTTGTTGTAAATTACCGTTTGTTGACTTCGGAGTCTCAATTTTTTCAATTTTAGGACAATTTTATTTATTCACAGGTACCGAGTTGTGCACAAGCTTGACACAAGAGAGATGCTTGAAAATTCACATGATGCTGTTACCACCACGAACCCCCGATATTTATATTTGCATAGCTTAAAAAACACCAATTCACAGAAATACTAATGATATTAATTGTCAATCTGTCGTAATATGAGAATAAAAATATTTCAAACACGTTTCATCGAAAATAATACCCGTACACGTTTGTAAATTGAAGTAGCGTAAGAATAATTTGTTTCCAAAGGTGATAAAAAAAAAAAAAAAGAATAACATTTATAGATATACAGTTGTACGTCGGACAGCCCTGGATAAGTATACAGAGCAACCACGTAATATAGCAAGCGGCTGTTTGTACAAGGGTGAAGACTTGACCAAACCTATAGGTACGTCGTCGTCGCCTCATTCGGTTCGGGGCTTTTCCACGTGTCGCACGCGCCGGGCTCTACATAGCGGCAGTGCGATTGATTGCGCCTTCAACACCCATCAACGCGAGTCTGTTTTTTTATTTATTTTTTTTTTGTTTTTGTTGTCGTAAAAAGTGCGTAGCAGGTGTCGACTGTGAATTTTTATCACACTCAATCGGATGACATCCAAGTTCGTCATATTCCGTGAATGGTCCGACAGAGTCGAAAGGTTTGTGTATCCAATTGTGCACATTCGTAAAAATGATACGGGTTTTTTGGCTCCTGTAGAAAGCTTGATTATTGGATATTAGTATTAACTACTCTGAAAGTTTCTACCTCCGCTTGTATCAGTACATGTCCAGTTTGATAAAAATTTTACCATCAGATTGTTACTGATTGTCTAGATCTCGTTTTGAGAGCGTAAATTCCATTTCAAGAAACGTTCGCTATGAATCAAAAATTTGTTTTCCAATTGCGTTATTTATTTTCCTAACTATATTGTACATATAATATATTATTCAATATAGAATAACAAAGTAATGAGTATAAATAATGCATCACAGTGTGTTTAAAAATAATTATTGTCCAAAACATCCATATTTCGTTCTATCAAAGATTTCATAAAAGTAATATTTAAAGCGACCCTGCAAGAACTTTCATGAACATTGATTGAACGCTTGCATTTTTTTTTAAGGAAAGGTAAGGAAAAGTTTCATGCAGTATAACAGTGACCTGCAATAAGTTTACCTGGCTAAAAGACACTGTAATGTAATTTATTATTATTCAGTTATTTTTACCCAAAAAATATGGTTGGGCTGCACCACTATACTTCATCGGATAAAAAATTGTTTATCTCGTTTAATGTATTGATTATATGCCACCCGGCCGAGCCGACGGCGATTTCGGACAGCCTATATCCATCGTTGTATATCGGTCTTATACATCACAAGTCATGTTAACGCGGACGTGACATCGCTTTGTATACGTATTTCTATTAATCATATGTATACATACATCAACAAAGGTAGAGCCAAGTTTCACCCAATTATTCACGTTGTTATCAAGTTTTTTTTACAGTTCAAATATAATTTAATATAATTATTTTACTCTGTATATAGTTTTTTTACTATCTACAGAAAATTTAATATTATAATATTCAAAACTATATTTTCATAAATTTTCGAAGATCACGTACATTTTTTATTTTTCAAAAGTAAGTAGAACTGATATTTCAATACAAAGTTAATGAGCGACATCAATCTGACAAAAAGTAATGATATTCTTCTATCTGTATGTGAACCATTTTTTGACGAATGGATATTTTTTACTTACTAGCGTAGCGTAAGAAATATCGTGCCATTCAAATTCAAAAAGTATAAAAATTACAATAAAGGGATATTCAAAAATAGTATGCACAAGAAAGTCTTGAATCGTCCGTAACAAAACAACTTAAGTTTTTGTTCAAAATTCAATCATTTAAGAAATTAATAATTTATTGTCATTAAATACTCTTATATTTGTACAAAAGCAAATATTATGAAAATAAAATTTCACAACTAAATACTTTGTATTATACACCAATAACCAACAAGTTTGATGCTGTTTATTTCGAAAAATTAAATACTTTGTTCATAAGATGATAAAAATCCGAGTATTTAACTCTCTATTAATATCGTAAAGTGCTAATTGGAGTGCACAAATAAATTATTTTTCAAACATAAATGTTACACATAAAGAGATCGCGTCATAATAATTTCAGTTTCAATGGTAACATATGCAGCTATTTATCCTTCGTATAATGAAGCAAAATAACCAGCAAAGATTTTGTATTGATAATAACCTAATGTAATCATCCTAACGGTTTAAAAATAACAGTACCTATATTAATTATTAAAATGTTATTTTTTCCATCATAGATCCTCAGATGAGCTCAACGAATATCAGGCATTGGATCAGCCGTGGTGATCTAGATAAATTAGAAAATGTTGTTCTGGAAGGCAAAGGTTCGCGATTACTGGGCGAACACTCGACTGACCTCAGGACGAGGGTTTTTCTCAGAGGACTGCCACATTACCTGGTAATTTCACTTGAAAAAAATTAAGATCGATTTTCTTGGTATCAATCATAAAATTAATTTACGTTGCTTCAATTTGTTACAGACAAAAATATCACAAATCCACGATGCAGTTATCCGCGGGTCATTACATGAAGTGCAACGGATCGCCGAATCCGAGCCGAAGAAAAAGCTCGTAATTTCGAAAGATTCATCTGGCATTCCGTTGATTCACAAGGCTGTTTATTACGATCATCCAAATATTGTGGGCTGGATCGTTGAAAATTATCCTGCCACGGTTGATCAAAAAGATCGGGTATGATGGATTATAATATGAAGATATTAAAAAACTTTTTATGATAAAAATAGGCCAAACTTTAAAATTATTATATTTGTTAGAAAATTATAAAAATCTTATAACGCGGAGATCTACAAAACACAAATAAGAAGTTTCGAAAAATTGTTCAATTTACTGCAATGCCTGTTATTTAGATATATTGTCAACAGCTGTAAATAGAAATTCAACAATTCACCTCGATCTTTTATTATTTACACTCGATTTCAATTTCACAAAATTTGTATACTCCTTGAGCAACTTCAGATAAAGCTATATGTATCGTTCAAAATTTTTAAGAATATTTATTGTGTAAAAATTGTAAACAATCGAACTTGATTTCTAACACGTAAAGTATTTTTAACTATTTTCCACGATAACTCAATCCGAAATTGTTCATGGAATAAAACAAGCCTTGCAATGTGAGATAAATTGCAGAATTTCTTTACACAATTGGCAATATCTTAACGTGCAGTACCGCAAAATTTTAAACAAATTTTTCTCGGTGCAAAATGTTGCTTTTTTTAAAAAGCTAACAATAACTTACTTTTGATGATAATTATTTTGGAATAAGACTTTTTTTATGTAACAAACTTCATTTAAAAAAAATTTAACTCAACCCTAGCGTGACTCGATACTCTTCCGTCTTATGATCGTTGGACTAATATGCTTTATAGCCGTGAAGGACGTGCACACGCTTGTTCAAATATTTGTCAAGTAACTTCCTTGTCACGCATATTTTCGAAAGGATTATACAATACTTCCGGGTTCAATAAAGTGCTGTACTTAAGTCTATAATTTATAATAGATAGTACGTGTATAAATGATAGAAAGGCTCATGAATAAACTGTATCTTCTCACACGATAAAAATTCCGATCCACCAAGGGTTTGACGGATACATAAGTTTTTACCTTCAGGTTACGCTGTTTTCGTCCTTTTCTATGAATAATGAAGGAAATGTAAATGTTTTTCTTTGCGTTGGTAAGGTATGAATTAGAGACTGTAGGCATACTGTAGACAGTTATTAAAAATTAATAATCTATGTGACTCATATAATTGAATCTTATAACATTTTTCGACTTGTTCCATTGATTTATTTACTATTAATTCAAAACATGTAAATTGGAGGGTGAATTCAACAATTACACATTTTCTCTTCATTCTTTAGGACTACTTACTCAAGAAATTTTTTATTCGTTGATGTTCTACAATATAAATTTGACTAAAGTTATTGGACGTGTATTTCTTACTTTTTCACGTGAACAAAAACTGAGTGGGGGGTGATTGGTGACGTCATTCTGTAAAAAACGCTGTGTTCAAATCATGGGCCATATAAGGTCGTTCCGCCAATTGCGCTCTATCTCCGTCAGTTAATATTAAAAAAGAAAACATAAGCGTCCAATGAGTCTAATGGAATTAAAAAATTGGTTTTAGTAGCCAGCCCCGTTTGAAATCATTGTTACGTACGGCACAGCGCGATTATTCTTAATAGTAAGTTACAAATATAAGAAAGTTCGACTATTTTTTCAATTAAAATATCAAAGTTCGTCGTAATCACCGAAACATTGTAATTATAGCACAGGTAGCAAAATATTGTCAAAGATTTTCAGAAACATTCAATAATTTTTGACAATACACGCCTCGTGCATTAGAGACGTAATTAGAGTTCGTCATCGAGGGTCGAAGAAAATATAGGGCAAGATCAAAGCTTGACATAAAGTTGCGTACTACTCGGTAAAACTGACCAGCTCGGTGTATACGTTTGAACTAGGTATATCATTACTTTGTTTGCTGTGCTATTAAAAAAAAAAAAAAAAAAAAAAAAAAAAAAAAAAAAAACAAAACGAGACGGCCACGGACCACGACGTCTTTAATGACGACCGGTATGGGCCCCGATGAGAAATCGATTGATCGAGACGAGCACGTGAGACCACCCCAAGTGCACGCGGGTGTTCTTTTTGCACCAAGCGAGTAAATAACATTTGTTCAATCCTCTTGAATATCAATCGCTCGTAGTTTTCGACGACCGAGAAACGCTCGACCGAAAATCCCTGGTGTCCTCGCGACCCAAAAAAATCCCAAACAATGATCTCCGCAGGAGGGCAGGACGGCGCTGCACTACTGCGCGGCCTGCCGCGATCCCGAGGCCGTCTGGGACCGGCTGATCGAGGCCGGCTGCGACGCCGGCGTCTGCGACAAGCGATCCCAACCGGCGGCCCACTACCTGCGGCACAGCGGCCAGATCGAGCTGCCCGACCCGACGAGAGCCGCGAGCAAGAGGCAGCGCGCGGACGGGGACCCGAGCAGGTGGATGAGCAGTGAGTAGGGGCCGATTTTTTGAAATTCAGCGAGGATCGGTCGAAAGTCTTTGGGAAACCTCGAGGTAATGTCACGATTCCCGAGGCTTTTCAAGATCGGCGCGCTCGGCCGTCCTTCGCCGAAAGCCCGTGGTATAGTATAACTCGTGTACAACGATCGGCCCGACATTGCCGATTCCTTGGAACTCCGCGCCGGCCCTCCGACGCTCGTCTTTCCTCCCACGCGCGCGTGCAGTGTGTTGTATGCGCGAGCTAATTGTGTTCGTGTACCTTCGACGAGCCGATCGATCGGCGCCTGTGAATTTTTAATGCTCGCGCCCGGTCTTTACCTCCGCGTCTGTCGCGTGGGTGTATATACATATATCTATATGAAACGACGACGGATCGGAGCTCGGTAATCCCCCCCCCCCCCCCCCCCCCCCCCCCCACACCCCCCCCCCCCGCCCGCCGGCGGGCGGGGGTGTCCTCGGCTGTACACCGGCCGACCAATCGAATCGCAGTAGGTTCTGCTCGCCCCGCGAAGACGAAAAATCGGCGATCGGATCGGCGCGTCCCCCCGAGCGCGCGTGTTACTACTACACTGTTCTGGGCCAGTGTATTATAATGTTAATCGTCGTAAGCTTCGTTATACTGTACGATCGATACTCAAAAATACACAGTCACGGGTACGATGAATAATTCATAGAGGAGAGTCGAAAAAAGGTCACAACTGCGACGCGCGCCAGGGGGATTCCCTCGCGTGGCGCGCGCGTCGAGTCCAAACGTACCCATTGCGTGCTCTCGACGGCGCGATTGAATAATTAATCGGGCGCGGCGCGCGGGGGACGTTTCCGGGTGCAGGGTAAATTTGCCAGTTCGACGCGCGTATATGCCGGTATACTTACGACATGGGTTGCAGGAGGCGGGCACGAAAATATGTGTACTGTATCGGGGGGGGGGGCTTTTACATCGGGAGCATCGAGCGCGTCGGGGCATGATGATATCGGCAACGCCTGCGCGAGTCACTTCAGTTTAGCGTCCCGAGCGAGGCGGGTCGTCGGAGCGATGGGGAAGCGACGCGCAGTTGACCAGAGCACCGGTAGATATATAATATTTGTTCTCGTTGATTTTGGCTTTTTCAATTTTTTCTTTTTTTCGTTTCATCCACCCGCGCGCTTTTTTTCTCGATCGCTGCACGATCGAGAGGGGGGAACAAGTTTGGAGTTCTTTACGTTCGGATGTAGGAACAACGCCTCGGTCAGCAGAGTAGATCGATGCGTCCGTCCACGCCGCCACTTTCAACCCAAAGCACAGATTCTAAAAGGACCGTCGGTGCGAAACGCGCGATCCGCGCCCCCCTTTTTCTGAATGTAATTCGTCGTCTCGGGATACAACGACAAGTACGGCGTAACGGGGCGAAATTCGAGGAGCGCCGATGTTACCCGTTAGGCCAGCTATTGACCGAAGTTATCAAAGTTGTGCGCACTTGACACACTATAACATCCTCCCCGGCCGCGCTCCGCGCGTGTGTAGGTCTCTTTGCCCAATGACAGTGGCGAGTCCTTGGCGACCTGTCTCTCTCTCTCTCTCTCTCTCTCTCTCGGTCAACCGTGATCGCTTGAACTTGGACAGGATTATTATTAGATTTTCTTGGATCCTCCGAACTATCCCACGAGAAAGTATTTTATAAAGTGTTTGTACAAAGACTGGGCGTGATATTGAAAATTTACGATGATTTTATGAAAACTTTGGATGACAAGTTATTGATCATTGAAAAAAAAAAAAAAAAAAAAAAAAAAAAAAAAAAAAAAAAAAGTAAAAAAACCATCCATCCACGACTCGGTAGAAAATAAGCCCAAGTTTTTACGGAATTTTCGTAAAAATTTTTGTAAACTTCGTATGGAAAGTAACATTCAAACGCACCATCTCAAAAACTTTGACGCTTCTTCCCTGCACGGTTCATCCTCTTTCCGAGTGTGATGTGCCTGAATCGCGCGGTCAAGAATTTCGTCGAGCAACGCGATCGAAAAGAAAAAAAAGAAAATAGTCGTTTGCGCGGAAGTACTCGATTACACCAGATCCGAAACGACGATTGGCCGCAGGTCTCGACTTCAAGCCGTCGAACATAAGAATATGGATCCACAACCGCGACATCGGCAAGCTGCAGCACGTACTCTGGGAGGGCCACGGCTCAAAGTTGCGCTGCGAGACGAGCAGCAACGCCCGGGTCAGGAGGTTCCTCGAGGCGGCGCCCTTCATCATGGTATGCCGATCAAACGCCCCTATAGTAACGTACAGGTCACCACGGTACACCGATCACGATCGATCACGTTTTTCAAGGGCACCATCAGAGACATCCACTCCTCGGTCGTGAAGAACGACCTCGAGGGCTTCCGGCGCAGGATGGACGAGCCCATACCGCCCATAATCCTCTGCAGTAAGGACAGCAACGGACTCAACGTGCTTCACAAGGTAATCCGCGCGCGCGCGCCGAGGATCGTATTTTTCATCCGTAAGTATGTATCGTACCAATGTCAAAACGAACCGGCACACAGGCCGCGGGCTTGGGCTACGCGGACACGGCCAGGGAGATCCTCGAGAGGTACCCGGCGATCGTCAACGCGCCCGAGAACGAGGCCCGGACGCCGCTGCACTACGCCGCGGTCGCCAGGGACGGCGGGGCCATGTACGACCTGCTGGTCGATTTTCACGCCGACGAGGCCAGGGCCGACAGCGTGAGCTCTGCGTTCAGTTCCGCGCGCACGGTTGATCGGCCCTCGGGTCGAAGGAACGACTCGTCGCGAAATTTCGGCCGAAAACCGTTGGAGATTCCCCCGAGCGCGGAGCCTCGACCTTCAGCAGAGTCGGGGAGATGGAAAAACAAAAAAAAC
>JAPYYV010015073.1:0-13537 GCA_030522625.1 Copidosoma aretas
GCGGTCACCCATCCAAGTACTAGCCGCGCCAAATGGTGCTGGACCTCGTTGATCGACAAAACTGCGACTCTACCGTTGCGCCACCGTCGACCACACGATAGAACCAGAAGGCAGGAAGCAGAAAGCATAAAGCATAAGCAACATTGGCTTGTATATAAGGCATATGCTTTCATAAATATAGATATACAATCCAATGTTGCTTATGCTTTCTAATTCCTGCATCCTGTTTTCTGCCTTCCACCGTGAATAGAGCCTTAAAATTTTCCTTTCTATTCTTTATCAATTTTCTTAGTGTTTTGTGGGTGGGGTGGTAATAACTACAGCCTTAGGGGAGTCGGGAGTCATATCATATAACTCTACTTTCGTCTATAATAATTTGGATAATCTTATTTTCGACTTAAACGCATCTTTCGACGTATCCAAGACGACCAAGACGGCAGTTGGTTTGCCTTTGCAAAAGCAAAAAAAGATACATGATATGTCTTTAAGATGAAAATTGGTTTTAGCCCAGTGCCCGAAAGATTTTTTGATCTTATGTTTTCAAGTAGAGAAAAAATTAGACATTCCCCTTCAGAATTTCCCTAGAAATACTGGAAAAATAGTTTTGTCCAAATCAGATTTCGGCTTCATTTATTTATTAAACAATTTATGAAAAATTCCAATTTTTTATTTAGTTTTTTGCTTATATCTCCGCTTCTATGGCTTCTGGAGAAATTTTACGACCTCCAAACTTTTTGTCATCAAATTTCCTACACAATAGACACTTTTTCAAATCCATTATACATTGTTTATAACATGTTGGTGGCAAAAAAAAGCGAAAAAAATTTTTTTCCGCCCAAAAAACTTTTAATCATTAGATTTTTGTCAATTAATTTTTTAAAGTGAAACTTTAAAGTGTTATTACAAACTTGACTGATGGTTTGTCGACATTTCGAATTTCAGCCATTTTTAACATTTTGCCACAAAAAATTTAATTTTGCAACTTTAACAATTGCAAATATCTCAGCCAGTTTTGCATATTTTTTTTTAAACAAATGGCATTGTATTCGTCATAAAATACACAAATTTATAAAAAAAAATGCTCTAGCTTATTCTGAAGCCGAGATACAAGAAACTGACGTTTTTTTAAATAACAGACTAATAATTTAATTTTTTAATGTGAAAAAATTTGTGTATCATCTTGATGTATTTCTGCATTTCACTGCTCAAATACTTTATCAATTACATTAAAAGAGTAGATGAAAAAATCAAGAAAGTTACATTGCGAAAGCCGGCGTGGGCGGCGCTATCCTGTGACTATGGGGATAGCGACCTAGCAAGCTCAGCTCAGATGGCGCCAGGGAGGAGAGTCTCCAGTTTACATTGATGTATACCTATAGGTATCGATATTTTGAGCGCTCTGCAGCAGTGATGCCAAAGACGGTACCCAAACCGATATATATATATAGCTATATCAAACGTATGTTAAAATGTAATATATAGATATACATCACCATACGATTGGGTACCGCTTTTGGCATCACAGCTCTGCAGTGACTGCAGTCAGTCAGTCAGTGCAGTCTGCAGATGTGCAGATTGGCTCTTGGCTGGAGTCTCTCCTCCCTGGTGCCCTCTTAGCGGTCAAAAAAAGTCGTCAGTCACCATCCCCATAGGTGGACGAGTGAGTCACTCGGAGTGACGACTGGTTGCAATGCGCGCGGGGCAAAACACGTGACGGGCTGCGGCTGGCGTTTGAATTCAAATAAGTTGTTGTACATAATCGTATAGTTAAAAACATGAAATTATTTATTAAACATGCTTAATTAACAAATTAAATACAAAAACTGTACAGGAGGTGCTGTAATTTTTATATTACTGGGGCTCTATTTAATCGTAATGAAAAATTTTTAAAGAAAATGTCACACAAATGTGTTTAATATAATATACTATGTTTGTAACTGTACAACTAGCATTTCTCATGAAAAAATCTACTTGGTCCGTCAGATGGATTATAAAAAAATATTAGACACTTATTTTTTCTTTTTTCTCATAAACAAAAAATGACGGAGATATAGAGCACATCAAAGATCAGGGGTGGGAGGTGATGACGTCAGAAAGACGATTTTTATGACATTCTGACGTCATCACCTCCCACTCCTAAAGAGATAAATTTTGTCCAATAATTGTATATTAGATGATGGAAAGAATTATTTATTTACGTGAAAATTTATGACTTAAATCTAACCTTTGCTTGTAATTTTAAAAGATTATAAGTACTAGAAACCTGCAGTCTCCCGCCAGAGAATATAGAACATATCAGTACCCTATTCTCATTATTTTGTACCATTGAAGTTAGTGTTTAAATACATTTTTTTATGCATTAGTTTAGTGACAGTAGCAAAGAGCAGATAAATATTTTCTTGACCACAAAATGCTTTTAGTGTTCTTTTATACAAAATAATTTAGTTCGCTAAAATATGGCAAAAAAACAGTATTGTAGCTGATGATTTTCTTCAAAGAAAGCTATACAACTGGTTTGAAACAGAGATTTTGCCGCCCTGACTTGAAGTTGCCTTAATGCCTTCAGACGCTCGACCCTAACGCCACCTGCCTTATGGGTACAGTACTAAAACGTTAAAAGTGAAAGCAAGAAAAGGCCTCTCCCAACCTTCTATAAAGAGGAAGATATGTTCTATATTCTCTGGCGGGAGACTGCAGGTTTCTAGTATAATCTTTTAAAATTACAAGCAAAGGTTAGATTGAAGTCATAAATTTTCACGTAAATAAATAACTCTTTCCATCATCTAATATAAAATTATTGGACAAAATTCATCTCTTTTGCAAGCAAAAGAATAATGGTGGTTCTCGAGGAGAACTCGGATCAATTGAGATGCAAATACGATCGGCAAACTGTCAGTTATACTGACTTAACGGAGAGATTTAAAAAAGAGGGCGACAATTTCATGAAACAATTTGCAAGTTTGTATGTAAAAAGGCTCGATGAGTTGTCATCGGTTCTCAAGCAGATAGTCAAAGCAAAATGGGGTATGTATCATTTCAACATTTGTCAGAATATTCCGTACTTTTGCTATGACAATTAATTGATGATGAATCAACTACTTTTTCATGTTCAGGATCAAATGTCGACTTAGTTCCATTATCAGAACTAGAAAATCAAAATAGAAAACGTTGCGCCATTGTTGGCACTTTGTACAAGCACCAGACAAACAAGCCATCAATTTTACAAGAGCTGAGCGAAGAGCACCAAATGTCAGTGCCAGCTCCAAAAGAACACTATTGCTCTGAAGAGGATCAACTGTTTTTGGAAGATCAAACTTCTCGTATAAAGCTGACTGGAGACAAAGTTGATGTCAAGGAGGCAGTCACTGGCGTCGTTTGTGCTATTATTGGAGCAGAGAACAAAAAAAGCACGTTTGAAGTGAGAAATTTCTCAAATCAGATTAAATTTAAGCACAGGGTCTATATTTGAACGTGTTATTTGTTCCCTTGAAACAGGTGGAAGATTGGTGTTTTCCTGGATGTCCCCCTCAAAAAGCAATATCCTCCAAGCCTGCTGGAAAACTAGTTTTTCTGTCAGGTTTGGAGCTCGCGACAAATCCACCAGATCTTGCACTAAGCCTACTAGTAGAGTGGATCAGTGGATTGGCAGGTAGCACGGAGTACCAGAAAAACGAAGCATCCATTGTTCGCGTTGTGATAGCAGGTAACAGCATTAAGGGTTGTGCCGATCAGCATTTGAGCAAAGGACTCTTGAGCGGAAGGGCTGAAGATGCAGCAAACGCAAAAAACATGACTGAAGGCAAAGAGAGAACAGATTCACTTTTGGAAACACTTGGCAGCAACTGTTACATTACCATTTTGCCAGGAGAGTTTGATGTCACCAATCTCATGATGCCTCAAAATGCCATGCATCCAGCATCGTTTCCCAAAGCCAGAAGGTTGGTCGACTTATAATGTGTAGTGGCAACAACAAATATTTTAATTTGTTTTTACTTTTGTTTCAGATATAAAAGCATAAAAGGGGTGACAAATCCGTGGATAGGAACAGTATCTGATAGAATAGTTGTTGGCACGAGTGGATTACCCATTCAGGATATTCAAAAAGTTTGTGGGCTCGCAACCGTCGAATCGATTGAGTGGCTTCAGAGATCAGTTGAATGGAGACACACGTGTCCGACTGCACCAGACACCATCCCATGTATGCCGTTTTATGAAAGTGATCCATTTATCATGAAAGAATGTCCTGATATTTATTTTGCTGGAAATATGGATAAATACGACACCAGATTATACCAAGGTCAGTTGTTGAATGAAATTTTCAAAGTATTACTATTTTTTAAAAACCAAACACTCATCACTGGAAATTTTTCACTAGGGAGTGAAGGTCAAAAAATTCGTCTCATATGTATTCCAAAGTTTGCACATACTAAAACGGCAGTTCTTGTAGACCTAGAAACTCTGGATGCTACGCCAATATCATTTGGATCAGAATGAAACATTCGAAATTTTTTTGTAAAAATTAGTTTTAAGATTTGTACATGTTTTTTACCTTCTTAAAAAATATTTTTTAATAAAATAAAAGTCAATTTTTACAAAATCAACTGACTGTTTATCCCATTCACTGATTTTATCGAAACAATTTGAATAAGTTAAAGAAAAGTGCAAGTAGTTTTAGAATTTTGTCCAAAAGAACACGTTTCCGTACAAAAAGTAATCGCCACAATCGATACTAAGGGAGCTCTTCGTCAATTACAATCCAAACTGAAGACGCATTAAAATTCGAATTTTTTTTTTTTTTTTTTTTTTTTCGTAAAATTTGAATGTTCAACTGAGAAAAATAACGTTCTTGGATTGGAGGCTCTTGGAGTAGAGCGGAACAGCAGACGCAACGACCAAACGAAAAAAGCTCTAGACGTATAGTAAACGACCGTGCGGTTTGACTTTGACATCATCACGAAAACAAAACAATCAACATTTACAGTAAAAAGTACTAGGTACACGCGCAGTTTGTTATTGTTATCAAAAGTAGTAAGTACCATAAGAAGCTTTGAGAACTCGGAAACCTGCATGCATGGTTCGAAGTTCGAATTGATGTTTTGAAAGGAAATTTGTACGTCGCGCGCGTCAGGAGAACTCTGTGTTTTCTAACCTTATCTGACTCCGATGCAGATGATCCGCACATGTCGGCGCCGACGATTTTCGCTGTTTGAAAACTTTGAAAGTTTTTTCGTATGGTAGAGAAACAGTATTTTATCAAATCTTTCCGCGATCGTCAAGTAAAAGTTGCAGTTATAGTAATAATAGCTCTTTTTTTTCAATTCGGCTAATAGTTGGATTCGGTGGTGAGAGTGTTTCAGTGGTGCTGCTCCAAGGATTTTGTAGTCCCTGATTATAAATCAAAGTAAGCTGGCTCTTATTTAAATAATTTATTCTCAGTTTGTTTGTGATTTGTGTCATCAGCAACAAATTTTTGTTTTCAAGGTAGCTTATATTTGGATCTTTGCTTCAGTCCTCTATTGTCAACAATGTTTAAAGTTCCAATCAAAGTTAGATTGGTCAACAGGGACAAACTAAAGCTAAAAGGCTCTCCTAATCGTGTCATTCTGAATCCATCTTCAAGTCTCGTCAGTGAGTAAGTACAGTATTGGTTGCTTAATTATTGTTGAATTTTGAATTTTCATTGTGATGCTATTAAACTATTTCTGCATTTGATTACTGTAATGTATGCACATATCAGCATATGCTCACAATTTAGGTGATTTTTGAAGTTTGTATTAGCTTTTGATAATTAATTTTTGGTCAGGTTGTAAGATCTATGTGAAAGAAAAATTTCTCTTGCATATGTAATATTAATACGTTTATTTGAAAGATACTTTCTGGGTTTGGTACGAACCAAGTCATAGCAGCTTAATATACACTTAAAAAACTGACAAATCTTGAAAGTTTGTTCGCAGTACATGATTAACAATTTTTAGTTCCAATCATCTTGTTTTCTTGAAACTTTTTTCTAGGAAAAGAGGCAAGATGCTTTGTTAAAACAACGTTATTTAATACTAGGCTGTTACTTGTTTTACAACTTATAAAGAGTTAAACATTTTACCTTTAAATTAATGATCTTGAAATTAAACGCAATCAAAATCGCTTTGTTTAATCCTTACTAGGTAACAAAATGTCTACCTACAGTAAATGCACTTTGGTGTATTGTCTGGCACTTGTATTTACGCACCTACTTTCACAATGATAAATAAAAGGAAAATTAATTGATTAGTATAATGTATTGTAATATTATCGACCCCCCGTTAATCAGTCTCAGTTCTTCCACTTAATCAAACAATCACTTTATTCTGCATTATTCTATGTACAATTTTTCATCAAGTCTCTCAAATGACACACAAAATGAGATGTGTAAAAATTTAATATAAGCGTCATTCAAAGAGTTTGGCAAATTCTCATTCTGTTCTGGAAGACTAGATCAATAGCTGTAAGGCTACTTATCGAGATGTAGCTGTATACAATGACATTTTATCGCCTAATGCCCCCAACTTGATGAGATGCAGAGTAAAAATTAAAAAAAATAAGGGAAAATACATAACAGTGGCACCTTGTCTTTACAATATACACTTTTGTTTAGTTCAGCCCAACAAGTTTCACTCTGCACGACAGAGAAAAATTACAAGTAACTGCGAGTTTGGCTGTCAAATCCTTTTTTGTTTCGTCCCTTTTAAAGAGCTTGTATTATACGTGTTTCACGTAACAGAAAATTCGTCGGATGAAGTTTAACGTAGTACAACATAGCGTAAGCTTAGTTTGATTGAAAAAATAAAACGAAGAACGTTATCACGCATTAGGATCGAATTCGTGATAGCCTTCAGCACCAGTAAACACCACGTCCACCCAGACCCGCATGGCTTCTGGACTGGGGGCCATTAGGTGGTACAGTCTTGTTGTAGTTTTGACGATGAATGTAAGACTCGGTTGAGGCGATTTCACCGTGTTCAAGTGGTCGACATAAACGTCCTCGATCGACTGAAAATGATGGCTTATTATTTAACGTAGATTTATATACATATTTATAAGCTTTCATTTGATCATATTATCATTCTTGAATCTTCATGTATTATTTGCAGGGCGTCGTGCAGACGTCAATAACACTCACAATTTTATCCACATGTATATATTTTATTCATATGCAGATAATATAACCATCATGGAATAATTGACAGGCTTTTCGAGTCACAGAATTTAGTTTAAACATGAAATACATTACAATGCAACGAACCTGGAAGTAAATAACACTCCTGGGCTTCCTCGAATTGCCGTCGCTGTAGTAGGCCAGGGTCTTGCGCTTCCTGTCGAAGACAAACCAGCGTTTGTTCCAGTGGTGGAACTTTTTGCTCATCTTCGAGAGGTAGCCGCTGCAGGTCGTCGTGTCCACGGTCACGTCGTTAATCAGCGGTAGGTGGTGGCCCGCCGTCTCGATGTGGTGCCTCAGGTTCAGGGACTCTGACCGTATCGGCAGGTACCTCGTCAGGGGTCTCTGGAATATGAATTTTATTTTTTGGAAATGAGTCGCACATCTACCTTTTCTAACATATCCATCATTTTTAATAACTAAAGAATAAAGCTACACTCCAAAAAGAAGCCTTCAAACTTTTATTTATAATTCTTTGAAAACTAAGAATCAAGGTAATCTTTGAAGACCTTGCAGTTTTGTAATGTTACCATTGCTCGCGAGAGCAGTGTGAATGGTTCGAATAAATTTTATCATTCCGCAAGAACGAACGGAACAAAAAGCTCGAGTTTGCGTGTCTTTGTCGTTCACTGTTCAGCGCGTCCTTCGCCGAGGACAAAGTGTTATGAATTATACAGCAAGTACGTCGTGAATAGAAAAAGTACATTATTGATACAGCTTGAGGCTATACACATTTTGAAATATTGCATCGCAATCGACGTTTTCCCCAAGACTAATTACGCGTCATTCCGCGAAACGTCACTGACTTTTTTTCGCAATTATATCGGTCACAAGATTTTTAACTCCAAAGTAGAAGAAAAAAACTCGACAGTTGCCAACAATGTTTGTCCTTGCCTAATCGCACCTAATACCAATCTTCATACATCTTATGTTCAATCTCGAACAGTTCATCTGATGCAAAACGAAGTAGAAACTGCTGATTGAGGTGAGACGAACCTGCATCGACGGAGGCAGTTCAATTAAAGTGACCTAAACCTGGTCTGTATTCGAATCTCGTGATTTTGAATTTGCTATTAATTATTCAATGAAAATAATGTGTGTACTGCATCATCGTTTGTAATAAACATTTTCGTCAAAAAAAAAACAAAAAATATATGTATATAAATGTATATTTTTAGCCATCATGAAGAAATTAAGAAAAACATAATTATACCCAAAAGTTGACGGTCATTATATTTTTGGTTTCTCAAACCCCTATTTTCAAATAAAATAGTGCAGTGCGTGACCAAAAAGAAAGTATAAGTGATAGTTTTTTTTTTTTTTTGTGTAAATTAGAAAATGATCGAGAAAAAATAGGTACCCTAACCTCAATCACGAGTTACAACGTAAGTAAGCATGGTATATATAGAAGCGCACCTGCAAACGGGCTCTAGCGCTGCCGCGATGCTTGACCGGCAGCGGACCGATGGAGTCGAGCTCGCTCGAGGTCTGCGACAGCGGCCGGCTCTCCGTCCCGTCGGCCCCGACCCCGCTCCCGCTCCCGTTGTACCGCTCGGTCTCCATCGACGCCGGCCGGTCGTCCTCCCTAACCTGCAAAGAAAACCAATTTTCGTAAATAAGTGGATTGAGAGTTGAAAAAAAAAAGAAAACAAGATTAAAATTAAAATAATGCTCACGTTGTCCGACTGCAGGAGCGTGTAGGAGTCGCCGGACGGCCCCGGGCTGGGCGAGGCGAACTCCGGGCGGAGCTTGCAGCCGGGCGGGGATTTTTCGCCCGCGCCGTTGTTGTCGGCGCCGTCGCTGCTGCCGCTGCCGCTGGAAGGAAAAAATGTGCATCAGTATAGGAGGAGGCGCCGGGAAAATCAATATTGTTCGAACTCGCGCTGCTCGATCGGCGATAATTTTTTTTTTTTTTTTTTTCCTCCCCTCCCCCCTCTTTCTGCTCGCCCCCGGTTTTTTTTTCCTTTTCAACCCCGCCCCCGGGTCACGCCCCTCCGGCCTAATTTCCCTACGCACCCACGCATGCACGGTTTCTCTCTCGCGGCGTTAATAATATTCAGAGGTTTCGATTCGCGCGATTGTAAATCATGCAACATCACGCATACGTACGCATACTATGCTGTGATGAAGGCGTGGGTGAGCTATTACATTAGCCATCGGAGAGAACAAAAAGATTTGTACGATGTGCGTTGATACATATATTTGCTGTGACGAAAGAATCGAGGTGGGGAAAAAAACTGCAGCCAATAATCTATTGACTCCACACTTCCTCAAACTCGATTTTCCTGCTTTTCACTTTTAAAAAAAAATATTTTCGCCCATTCGTTTTATTTTGGAGCCGCTATTGGAAACACAAAGATAGATACCACGCCGTGGATGATTAAAATCTGTCGACGCGGGTACTACCTGAGATATGACCGATTACAACACCCACGCACGCACATGCGCGCGGTTATCATAAACGACCTATTTCGATCACCAACGCACCATTTTAGAAGCATTCGCAGCACATTTTGCTTGCTCGTGGAGAAAGCTTCGTATTGGTAAAAAATTAAGATTTCTTGAAAACATATCAGAAATACTTTTCACGGTGTTTGCAATGAAAATACATAATTTTTAAAAAATGTCTGTACGTGTGGGTGTGCACGTAATCAGTAATATCTCAGAACTCGTCTCAGAAGCCCTCCGACCGATTTCAATGATATACCTTTGTAGCGGCTCGGATGAAAATTCAAGTTTCATACCTTTATCAAGGTTGTTATGACGATTTTTTATGCCCAAAAAGCGGATTTTGGCTATTTTAGGAGTGCAAATGTTTTAATTCGATATCTTTAATATTTACATCTTGTAGAGCATCAAAATAGCTTTATTTCTTATTTTGAATCATCTTCCTACCTTACGTCGTCTCTGTTTTATGGAAGAAATTCTAAAATTTGTACGAAAAACCAGTCATGTTTCGGGAACTCATCGATAGATTTTAACCATGCAGGACGCGAACTGGTTTTTATGGCGAAAAACCGGTTTTTGGCTAATTTTTAAGGCTACATTTGTTTCTCGTTTGATTCCCTCTGCAGTCGTATCTTACGCGTAATCGAAACACCTGTATTTTTCACCTCGAATCCATTCGCCAGTTTATTCCGTCCGTTTTTGATCAAAAAAAAAAAAAAAAAAAAAAACCCCCCCGGCTTCTGGTCAAACACCAGGCCACCCCCCCCATCGACAGATTCCGACCACCGAGGGACAAAAGTGTCAGCGGCCAAGCGACGAGCACATTCGGGCCTTCAGAACGATCTGACGAATCCGCACGACGAAAAGGCAGGCTTCCTCCCCCGATCCGAGGAAAGTTACCTCCGGACGAGAAAATAGTCCTGCGTGACCCGTGTACCTGCAATCAGCCCCCGATCGCCGCCTCCGACGGCAGCAGGAGCGCGAGCCCCCGCGGACGAGCCAGTCCTTCCCGGTCATGTAGCACTTGCTGCTCGTTGCGAGGGTCACGAGGCCGCAGCCGGTGCTGCGCGCGCTCCGCATGGCGGCCTCTCGCGGCGGACGCGCTCGTCCGCCCCCCTCCGCGTGTCGTGCCCTTTTTCGTTGCACCGCGCGTAGTTTTTGACGGCCCTACTCTTCCATCGCGCGCGTGCTCGCACCACGACTGCACTCGTCACCCCGGACTGCGAGACGAGCTCGGACGACGCGCTCTTCCCGAACGTACACGCACAGCAGCGCGCGCGCGTCAGCCGTCCGGGAAAGTGTCGCCGGGTTCGAAAAATGTCGCCGCTCGGTTTCAGACGCGCGTCACTTTGGCCATCCAACCGTCGCCGAGATCCGTCCCCGTCGGCCCGCCGGGAGCTACTGCGCAGACTGCGCTATCTCGCGCCGCGGCGCGGCGGCGAAGGCGTCGGCTCGCTTTTTTCCCCGCCTCCTCGCGGCCGTCGTACCGCGGCGCTCTGATGGAGAGCGAGTGCAGAGGCAGCACACGATACGCGCGCACTCACTGGATCGCCGATCGCGATCGGCTCGGGCGAGATCCATTAATTCACGCGTCTGCGTACTTATGTCGAGCGTCGCTCGGGCGGTACAGGGGCACGCCTGAGGCGTTATCACGTGGGACATCATCATGCACGCGCGTAATCCATGAACGCACATCGAGTATAGTGCGAAAAGTATACGTCGGGTGCTCGAAAGCGAGAGGTATCATACCCTCCTCCCCTTTGTCATGTGCGCTCGATGCAGCAGGAGGCGAGCGCCCGCGACGCAACTTCCTTATCAGTCGTGTGTAACTTCACGACGTGTTGGTGGTTTTGTATAATACGTGTGTACACAATGGGTGATGCGAGCCGCGAATCGTTCCGCACGCGCTGGTACTGCGGAGCCGGTATGTGCAACGACTGCACAAACTGCCGCCTATTGTACGTTACGGGCCGTGCTGCCGTGTAATAAATACGCACATTCATGCATGTGCAAGAGTAGGCGGACACGGCCCGTTGCCGCGAGAGAGTCGGGGGCGCGCGAAAACCGGTTGGCATCTTACGCTTCGCGGGCGAGCGAGCCTCGTCTCTGATGTGTATCAAACGCACGATCGGTGCAGCAATACTCTGCGCTATTGTGCGCGCGCGCGCTGAGTTCTATTGCACGGTGCACGCGCGTAGCGCAGGCGGGTCCTAGCACCAAGCGTGCATACAACCACCCGCATGGGTGACGATCGTTTTTTGTTTTCCGGCTGCGGCTGTCGCGCTTCTTTCATCCTTCTTCCCCTCGTCCCCCGCAGCTTTCGCGCGCGCGTGCGAGGGCCCTCGCAGCCTCGTATGCAGATCATTCCACACGCGTACGAGTGTTGTGTGTGCGTGTGGGCCCAAGGGAATTTCGGTCTTTGGGTTTCTGATCTCAATAGTGCGCAGAGCATGCATGCAAGTACAGCCGAGAAACCGGTGTGTGACGCGTTAAGGGTCTGGGGATCGCGAAGGGAGCCAAGTCACGGCGCTCGCATAAACTTGACGAAAGGACGAGTCCTGGGGAGTCCCCTTGTTCCACCAACCACAGCGAGGCTCTTTAGCAAAGGGTCGAAGTTTTTTCGCGTCGAATGGGGTCGCGGTTTTTGCCAGCGGTGGTCCGATGTGCGGAAGGGCTGTGCTGTACTTTCGACCTTCCGAAACGCTTCTCGTGGGAAGCCGCAAAAACTCATTGTTCTGGAAGGATGTTTCAAAAAGCCGGATCAGTATTTCCATGATAACAAATGATAGCCCTAAAAAGTTTGTTCGACGTGAGGAAATGTACCAAAAATCTGCCGCTTTCGGCACCAAAGAAATAACGTACAATTTGTTGAAGGCACTTCTCGGGAGCACGCATTTTTTCGTTCAAGGGATTCCGCTGAATAAGAAAAATCCTTTGAACTAGCATACTTTTTTGAAGCTTTTTCTGATTTTGAACCTCAAATTTCGAAATCGATTTCTTTTTTTTTATAACTTTCAAAAGTTTTGAGCCTTCAAATCTCAAAAAATCGGAAAATCAGTCGATCGAGTGGATTTTCAAGTCCTCTATTTCGATTACGAACTTACAATGCCCATGACTTTTCACGTGGTCCATCTTTTGGGACGTTTCAAAAAGGAAATCAAAGCTCTGTTTAAGTACTTTGTTTCATTATTTGAAACAACCGTCTACGACCCCGAGGAGCAAAGTTATGATGAAAATTGATTTTGAAATTTGAGGTTCAAAATCAAGAAAGGCTGAAAAAAAAAATATGTGCTGGGACCCCAATAGCTCGTTCAAAGTATTTTTCATATTCAGTGAAATCCCTGGAATACAAAAATGCGTGTGTCCGAGGTGTACCTTGGAAAAAATTTTACCTCGTTTTTTGGCACCAAAATGAACAGATTTTTCTTAGATTTCCTCATATATCAATTTTTAGGGGGGACAAAATAGGTTCAAAGTTCTCCTGAGGGTCCATTATAGGGACGAAATTTTTTTTTTTTTTTTTTTTCGTCGACATGAACCAAAGACAGCACAACTTTTGACAAAAACAATCTCGTATACAGTCGAGAGAGGTTGATACTATCATTACGCTACTGTACAAGGTGTAGTTCGACATTTAAAAAAATCAAATTAGTCTTAAAAGTACAATACATATAATAAAAGTCAATAAATTGGTGACGTGGTGGACTTTGCAAACTCTCTATGGAGTCGCACATTTTTGCGATAGATGCCGGAGCGTGTGAACATGTACTGTTGGTACAGTACGAGTACAGGGTATCGACCTGGAAACCGATGAAAGGGTGCTTATCTATTATCTTTTTTAGGGGGGGGGGGGGGGGGCCGGTGCTTCGTGCACGTGGGCATCCCCGGCGCGGGTGG
>JAPYYV010015074.1:0-13638 GCA_030522625.1 Copidosoma aretas
TAGAATTAAAAAATTCTATGTACGAATTTTAATTTGCCTAAACAGATCAACAAGTGAATTCTTGTTCCTATGTTCCTACATCTTTACTAAAATTGTAATAGTCAATTCTTACTGCGGAAATTTACGATTATAATTGCATTAAGATCTATTCTACTGCTCAAAAAATCTATAGTCCATTGCTTTATTTTCTCGACTATAAGTATTTGAATGAGCCGCCGCGCGAGTGTTCAATTCAGCTCGCAGTTAACTTAACGATAAGACCACATTTTGCGATTACTGAGCCTGAAGAAATCTTGATTTAAGCATTTTGAGGTATACATCTGCTGTTTTCGATTTAACAATAACTTTCTTACAGTTGTTTTTTGTTTAATCTATAGTTGAGGCTCGAGTTTGGAATAAAAAAGACAGAAATAAACTAAAATATACAAGACATACCTATGACAATAATTTTTTTTTCTATTTGAAAATTCGAGCAGGCAAATCTACAGTAAATAGTAGTTCGTCTGTTTCTCAAATTTACCTCGTAGCACTCTCGTGCCACTGGATGACAGAAAATACGTTTTAAAATAAAGATGTAAAATTCTGTGCACTATGACCTTAAATTAAGCGTATTATGACAGCTGATTACTGAACTTCCTGGAGCGCAGTCGAGAAACAGTGTGCGGTCGACCTTGCGCATTATGTTCTAAGAGCAAGCGTAATATGATACGTAGACTTAAGAATAATGATTTATCGTAGTACTATAAGCAATGACTCGTTATTTAAAAATGTGCAGAAACGTATACGTAAATCAAGCTTTTAATTTATACTAAAGTGGATGGTATTTTATGAAGCGTATATTTCACTTACTTTTACTATGAATGATTCTTTTTCTAATTTGCTACAATGTATTTGGAACCATAGAACTTCTCAACGAGAGTGCTTTCAGGAGAAGATATTGTTTAAAATGCAATCAATACTATGCTTGTTAATTTTTAAATGCAAATTATTTCATAAAGACTCTTGAGAGAGGTTTAATCCCGTCTGTAGTTTATCTTTAAGAATTCCGAAGAAAAAAACTCCTATAGAGAACCACATATACAAATGACTCCAATGTCATTTACCTATCAAATTTTTTCAACGTACAGTGCGAAGCCTCCATACATGAAATCGCTATATTTTAAATAGCCCTTATTTCAATAAGCATCAAATTTTAATGAATTTTCTTTCAAATTCATACTAAGTAAATTCGAGTAGTCAAATTAAAATTATTGATGAGGCGAAAAAAATGACTACTCGAATTTACTTGGTTGCGCGCCCTGAACAAGAGAGCGGCAGTACACACTGGAAGGGAGCACTGCCCGCTCGCTTAGAGGTTAGCTGCCTGCCGCAAATTTTTTTAGTGCGACATTGAATCATATTTATTTCCATGATTGTTTAAGGAAAATCAAATTATTAGCTGAGGTAAATTACAACATATGGCTTTAATTTTTTTCTTCATTGAAATTACTTGTTGTTCCATTTTTCTTAATTTCTATTTCAAATTTACCCGCGCTTGGATAGTCTCAGCCAATCACAAAACGAATAAAGAGGCTTCATCAAGTGACCCATTTTGCTTTCTCATATAGAAAGCTTTGTAATGGACGGAGAATCACATATCGAGATAACATGTTGTAAATACGTATTGTGGACGTTAGAATCGATGTACATTACTCTTGCAAAGACGTCCGTGTGTGTGTGTATGTGTGTGTGTAGATGTGTGTGTGTGTGTGTGTGTGTGTGTGTAATCAGTTGTATCTCAGGATTCCCTTGACCGATTCTGATCCAATATGGCTGATTTTTTTTTGTTTTAAAATTCCTATCACCACTGAATAAAAAAATTTGGGTTTTGCTGTATATATATTTTTTTTTTTTTTCATTTTATCGATTTTTCAAAATCGATTTTTTCAGAAAAAATGATTTTTATGCTATTAATTAGTATTAAATGTTATTTGACGATAGAAATTGTGAAAAATCATTATATTTTACCCAAAAAAATGCATTTAGTTAAAATTAAAAAAATTTAGTAGCTGGGAGTGCGTAGGTGTAAGTAGGGAATGGATACAATCAGTCATATCTCAGGATTTCTTTGGCCGATTTTAATCCAACAGGGCTTATTTTCTTTTTGTTTTATAATAATAACTACCGCTGAAAAAAAATTTGGATTGTATAATTTTTTTTTTTTTTTAATTAAATTTTTTTGATTTTTCAAAATCGATTTTTTCGTAAAAGTAAATTTTTAAGCTATTTATTGTTATTCTAGGATATTTTACAATATAAATTTTAAAATATGATTAAATTTTACACGAAAAAAGTATTTAGTTAAAATTTAAAAAGTTTAGTTGATAGGTTTGTGTGAGTGTAAACGGGGAATGTACATAATCAGTATACCTCAGCATGTCTTAGGTCGATTTCAATAATGACGGAATTTTTTCGATTTGGGATACAAATTTCTTCATGTTTTTGTTTTTGGATTCCTATTGCTGCTAAAAAAAATTCGGGTTTTTCTCTATATTGCTTCCTCATTTTTTTTTATTTTTATTTTATCGATTTTTCAAAATCTTTTTTTTTAGACAAAATAATTTTTATGCTATTTATTGTTATTTTATGATATTTTACGATAGAAATTCTGGAAGATCATTACATTATTTACAAAAAACGTATTCAGTTGAAATAATAAATTTACTAGCTAGGTGTGCGTGGGTGTAAGTATGGAATGAATATAATCAGTCATATCTCATGATTTATTTGACTGATTTTGATCCAACAAGGCGTATTATTTTTTTTCTAAAATTTTAATTTCCGCTAAGAAGTTTTATACCTCATTTAGGTTTTATAATGATTTTTATTGTTGAAAACGGCTTTTTTTTACTCGTGTAAGGGTAAAAAAACCTCACTTAAATTTCTACATTGTAATATCCGATAACGCTTTAAATTAGCTTTATTTTTAATTTTGAATCATCTTGATAAGTTATGTTTTTTAAAGTTTTTATAAAAGAAATACTAAGTTTTTTATAGAAAATCAGTAAAATCTTTGTTAGAAACGTGTAGAATTTTGATGATAAAAATATTCATTCATATTTTTTTTATCCTTTTAGCTGTCCAGAAAACGATTTAAGTTGTATACCTTAATTTCGTTACCACAATTTTTTTTTTAATGGTTTTTTCGAACTGTTTGTATAAAATTTTTTTTATTCAATTATTAATGATTATGATCAATAGAGCATAAAATGAATCATCAGTAGCAAGTGCTTTTTCTACTTTCAGAAGCGCACCATCCTTTAAAAAAAGTAAAGGGTAAACAAATGATTCTTGAATATTTTTTTTGTCATCAACCGCTAAAATGACGTACAATATGAATTAAGCCATAATATCCTGCAAATTAGCACTCACGAAATAACTTGAAACAATTTTATTTTCCGCATTGTTTCTATGATAACTTTATATTTTGTATATTCTTCGATTGTAAGAAGAAGTTTTTATGAGCAAAAGTTACGATCGGAGGCAGATTCTAAATAATAATTTATTTTGAAATAATATTTCGTTCATGGTTATAAGTTTACAGGTGACGCAGTACAGTAATTAGTACACGAATTATACATTAATAACGATCAATATACAGCTTTCATAACTTATCCTTCTCTCTTATCAACTGTAAAAAATATTAGTTTAAAATTACTACGTTCAGTGTAGAAATAATCCGAATCTTGTTAAGTGTAGTAAAATTACTAGAATAATGTATAAAATTACTAGCAATTAGAAATATTACCATTTACGAGTGTAATTTTATCATCATAAGTTTGATTTTGATAGCTTAAAACTAATATATTTTTGAATAATTTAAGTTTTCTAATATAAAGGATTACACAGGCCAACAAAATTAAACCAATCTTCTTAACCAGAAACTAGATACTATAATTCCGAAGGTTACCGATGCGCTGAATCCGAATCTGGCCTCAGAATCGCTCTATCACGTCAGGTTTCTGAGATATCCTAACCTAAAAGTGCAAAAAGTACCATTTTTGCCTGAATTCGAGGTTATGTAGACTCACGAATTATTTTTTCTAAAAAAAGTAAAGGTTACCATATTAAAGAACAAGTCTTCCTCTTTTAAATGCCGTTGAGTTTGCTCAAATATTTTTTTTTGTCACTGACATATCGCATTTTGAAGTTTTCATGTTTGTGAATTTTCATACACCTGAAAATCAATTGAGATCATGGACGTGATACAGTCGATTACTCATTTTCTTCAAATGAGTCTTATTGTTCTTAAGATTTTATTTCACCATAAGTGGGCCAACTCACCGAACCCCTTAAACTACCAACCCACATCTAGCTACCCCCACCCAGCCCCTAGCCACTAGACACGACCCCTACCAAACCTCAAACAAATTAACCCACCTAACCCTGGGGAAAGCGAGTTAAGTCGCATATTATTTTGAAATAAGTCTTATTGTTCTTTAATTCTCACACCACAAGCGAATTAACCTAGTACACTTCAAACTCAGCAAACCCCCACCCTTATCCCTAAAAACCACCCCTACTAAAACTCAAGCAGCTTAACCCACCTGACCCTCGGGAAAGCGACTTTAGTCGCATATTTTCTTTGATATGGGTCTTATTTTTCTTGAAAACTTACACCATAAGCGAGCTAACCTAGTAAACTCTTAACCTAGCAACCCCCACCCTTATCCCTAAAAACCACCCCTAATGAAACTTAGGCAGGCTAACCCACCTGACCCTGTAGAAAGCAAGTTAAATCGTGTATTTTTTAAAAAAATGCGTCTTATTTTTCTTGAAATCTCACAGTACAAGAGAGTTAATCCAGTAAACTCCAAACCCACCAACCCCCATACACCCTTATCCCTAAAAACCACCCCTACCTAACCACAAAAAGGCTAACCCACCTGCCTCTGGGGAAAGCGAGTTTAGTCGCGTTTTTTTCTTGATATGAGTCTCCTTTTTCTTGAAATTCAATCTCACACCATATGTAGGCTAAATCGCCGACTCACTAGCTTACCTGCAGTGAACTCATGCGATCCCTAGAAACCACACCTACCAAGCCACGCGCAGGCTAGCCAAACTATCCCTGGGAACAGCGAGCTCATCACTTATTTTTTTTAAATGATTAGATTGCGTACACCACAAGGAAATCCACTCCTACCACTTTTCGGTTTGGTTTTTATGGGCTGAGGTTTAATGAGCTTACAATGCAAGTGATTCGTATACACAACTAGGATTTAAACCCTTCATTATTTTATAAACTATTATGCTTTTAACGCATAAAAGCTAGACATTGAAAACTTAAACCCATCACTTCTTAATTTATGGTGCCAGAACTAATGTTACTGATACCGAAAAATGACAAACCTGTGAATTCTGAATCGAAAAGTTATAATAAAAAGCTTGCACCTAAAATCTTAAATCAATAAATCCTTATTTACTAACAAATTAAGTTATTGATATTATACTCTATTAATATAATACTCTTCTAAGACAAGTTTGAAAGCGGTTTTGCTTCATAACGGCAACGAATATGCAGCGATTCCTATTGCTCATTCAACTATATTAAAAGAATCGTATGAAAGTTTCAAATTTCTTTTAGAAAAAATTAATTACAAATCTCATAAATGGCTTATTTGAGGGGATCTTAAGATGATACAACTTATTATTGGTTTACAACTAGGTAACATAAAATATCCTTGCTTTCTGTGTTTTTGGGACAGTCGCGCTCGAGATCTACATTGGATACAAAAGAATTGGCTGAAAAGAGTATTGGTTCTAATAATGTCGTTCAGGATAGTCTTGTAAATCGTACAAGTATTTTGTTACCACCTCTCCACATTAAGCTCGGACTAATAAAACAATTTGTTAAAGCACTAGATAAAAATAGTAAATGTTTTCAGTATCTTAAATCGAAATTTCCAAATTTAAGTGTCGCAAAAATTAAAGAAGACATTTTTGTAGGTCCTGATATAAGAAAACTTATTAATGATGATGATTTTGTTAAAACAATGAGTTCCTAAGAGAAAAATGCTTGGCTTAGTTTTAAAGAAGTTACCCAACATTTTTAGGAAACTATAGGGATCCAAACTAGAAAACTATTCTGGCTAATATGCAATCTAATTTTCAAAAGTTAGGTTGTCTTATGAGTTCAAAATTACACTTTCTTTTTTCCCACATAGACTATTTCCCAGAAAATAATGGAGCATTCAGAGAAGAAATAGGTGAAAGATTTCATCAGGACCTAAAACAAAAAAAGAGACATTATCAGGGTAAATGGAATGTAAGAATGATGGCAGACTATTGCTGGTCATTAAAAGGACATGATTCAGATATCTAACATCGGCGTAAATCTCATAACCGATCTTTTGCAATGAAGCGAAAGCGTTTTTACAAAAAGTAAAAATCAGATCATTTTATTATAAATAAGAGGAATTAATAAAAAAAAGCTAACAAAAAAAGCAAAAAAAAAAAAAAACAAAAAAAAAAAAAAAAAAAAAAAACAAACAAAAAAAAACAAAAAAAAAAAGAAAAAAAAAAACAAACAAAAAAAAAAAAAAAAAAAAAAAAACATTGAGTCAACACCGCCACGTCCACGTTTTCTGACTCTGGGTTCGGCTAAGTGCGGTAAGAACCTCGATTCATAAAAAATAGAACATCAGTTTACAGATCGCCGGTTAGCACATTGAATTTTTTACAAAAAGAAATCAAAATTTAAAAAAAAATCCAACATCAAATTCAGTGTCCTCATAAACTAATCAAACGAATGGTCACTCAAGTACTTATTTATTTCATTAAAATGTAGGGTTACTATCACCATATTTATACCACCATATCGAATACAATTGTCATTAACAATTTTCTCCTTTTTTTGACACTAAATTATAATGATTGCGTGTGGCTTAATAGGGGCATACAGTAGGCAAAAAGTCGCCTATAAACTCCAAGCATACAAATCACAAGTCTTCAAACCCCAAACTCTCACACCTACAGCCCATCAATCTCGAGCCCGTAATTTTAAGCCTATAAACTCCAAGCTTGCAAATCACAAACCCTTAAACCCTAAGCTCCAAGATTGTACAGCAGAAGCCCTTAAACCTCAAGCTCCCACACCCACAGCCCATCAATCTCGAACCTGTAATTTTAAGCGTATAAGCTCCAAGCTTGGAAATCATAAACCCTCCAATCCCAAGCTCCCACACCACAATCCCATAATCCTCGAGCTTCCAACTTTGAGCCTATGAACTCCCAGCTTGCATAACATAAGCACGAGGTTAATGGGCTGTGGGCGTCGGAGCTTGGGATTAGAGGAATTCTGATATGCAAGCTTGGAGTTTATAGACTTGAAATTTCGGGCTCGAGATTGATGGGCTGTGGGTTCGAGAGCTTGAGGTTTGAGAAACTGATCAGCTGGCACAACAAAAAACATCTGACCACACCATGCGATCCGACCAAATCCGACCGACGAAGATAGGGCGTCTACCCGTGGTTAGCCTGCTTGTGGTTTGGTATACGTGGTTTTTAGGGATAAGGGTGGGTGGGGATTGATAGGTAAGGAGTTTCCTGAGTTAGCTCGCTTGTGGTGTGAGAATTAAAGAATAATAAGACTTATTTCAAAAAAATATGCGACTTAACTTGCTTTCCCAGGGTTAGGTGGGTCAATTTGCTTGAGATTTGGTTAATCGGGCAAAAACGGGTCGTATCTAGTGGCTAGGGGCTGAATGGGGGTAGCTAGATATGGGTTGGTAGTTTAAGGGGTTCGGTGAGTTGGCCCACTTATGGTGAGACAAAATCTTAAGAAAAATAAGACCCATTTGAAGAAAATGAGTAATCGACTGTATCACGTCTATGATCTCAATTGATTTTCAGGTGTATGAAAACTAACAAACATGAAAACATCAAAATGCGATATCTCAGCGAAAAAAAAAATATTTGAGCAAACTGAACGGCATTTGAAAGAGAAAGACTTGTTCTTTAACATGTTAACCTTTATTTTTTTTAGAAAAAATAATTCGTGAGTCTACATAATCACAAAATCGGGCAAAAACGATACTTTTTGCACTTTTAGGTTAGGATATCTCAAAAACCTGACGTGATAAAGCGATTCTGAGGCCAGATTCGGATTCAGCGCACCAAAAACCTTTGGAAATGTATAGTCTGGTTTCTGGCTAAAACTTTTGTCGGCCTGTGTTATTAATGCATACAAATTCATATAAACGATCTTTATTGTTCAATTCAAGCTTTTATATTTAAAAGGAATGATATTTTAAAAAGATATAGTTACAGAAAAATAGAGTGATAGCAAAAAAAAATATGAGGAAGCTTTGTGCCAATGGATTGGCAGCGGTTTTTACTTTTGCTTCCTCATAGAGGAAGCTTTGTATCGGTAAAAAAAAAATTTTTGTGGAAATACGTTAGAAGTGTCTTATATAGTGTCTAGAGTGAAAAAATATCATTTTTACAAAAAGTCTGTCTGTGTGTGTGTGTGTGTGATCAGTCATATATTAGGAACTTAACGGTGGATTTCAATGATTCTGGGCTTTAAATTTTTGTTTTCTTATCCTTGTGTTGGCTCGGAAAAAAAATTTAAGTGTTATACCTTATTAGGGTTTTCATAACGATTTTTATGGTCAAAAAACAGGTTTTTTACTTATTCAAGGGTAAAAATAATTGAATTCGAATTTCTTAATAGTAACATCTGATAGAGCTTTAAAATAGCTTTATTTTCCATTTTTAATAATTTCAATAACATATTTTTTTTAGTTTTTAGTAAAGAAATACTGAGTTTTTCGTGGGAAATCACTCATATCTTAGAAACCTTTCGAGTGATTTCGATGATTTAATGCTTAAAATATTTGTTTGTATATCCTTGTAATTAGTAAAAAAAAAAAAATTAAGTTTTATACCTTATTAAGGTTTTTATAAAGATTTTTATGGTAAAAAACAGGTTTTTTACATATTCCAGGGTAAAATTATTGAATTCGAATTTCTAAATAGTAACATCTGATAGAGCCTTAAAATAGCTTTATTTTCTAATTTTAATTATTTCGATAACATATTTTGTTTAGTTTTTATTAAAGAGATACTGAGATTTTTGTGGAAAATCACTTATATCTTAGAAATCTTTCGAGTGATTTTGATGATTCAAGGCTTAAAATATTTGTTTCTATATCCTTGTAATAGTGAAATGCTTCAATAGTTGTATCTGCTATAGTATTAGAACACCTTCATTTTAGAGTAGAACATTTTTTTTAAAGTTTATGTCGTTTTTTCGTATTTAAGAAAATCTATTTTTTTTATCAAATCAGCGATTTTTACATTTGTAATAAAAATATTTGTGAACTTAGAGTTTTCTCTGTAGAAAGGCCTAATGATTGACTAATTGATACAATAAACAATTTGTTCGACATACTATTACAAATATGAGAATAGCTCAGTAATATTTTTAATTATGTAAAAAAAAGTTGTAAGTGGTTTGATTGTTATTAAAAATACTAGTAAAAGTTACATACATGGTTAATCGTTCATTCAAATGATATGGTAGCATAGAAATTTGTGGATAGTTAGATTTTGAAGTAAGTTGTACCTAGTTTTATGTAAATTTAAACTATCATAAATCATTGTTGTACGAATTGTAATATGTACATATTTGAGTATCAATTTGGGCAAGTTAAGTATCAATTTGATGCTTCTAGCATCATTAACAGAGGCGACCAAGATTACGAGACGTCGTTTGATAAGATATCGAATACATATGCGAAAATTTTGTTCTAAAGATAAGTTGTTATATCCAAATAAGAAGTACCTTCTAATAAAAATAAAAGGTCAGGTAAGTTTGATGTCCACATAAACCTATCTACAGTGTCAAAAAATTGTATTCTTGTAAATGAGTCGACAGGTTACAAAAAGTAGTGAAAACAAAATCTAGAACAGCTAAAGTTTTTTTTTTCCTTTTGACCGAGTATTATACTATTTGTATTACTCTTGTATTGACCAATGTATTCCTTGTTTATTTACAAAAACAATCTAGGTAATTTTTGCTTTTGACTTGAACTAATATTGGTACGATTACATCTAATACATTGATAAGATATCATGTTATAAGTATACTGAAGGTAGTCCTTTCACAAAATGATTGTGAACAGAATTGAACGAAACTTTGAGGGATTGTTTATTGAGTTACACTTTACTCTCCCTTAAAATTTAAGATGAAGTTTACGAACGAAAACGCGAAAAACCACTTGGTGAAAATTACGAGTATCATATGAGCTCTTATAGAGGGAAGTATATTTTTGACGTTCTTTACAAAAATTGATTTATTTTCACTGAACAAAATTAAATGAAAAACTAACGAAAGAAAGCTCATGCAATTCTGAACCAACTGACATCTCGAAATGTATAGGTACACGAACTTAATCTAAAGATATCAATCGAAACGCAGCACACATTGTCATTGCCTACGTTAAAAGCATCGATTGCTGACATTTTGAGGATAAACGCAATTTTACAAAACCATCACAAGAAACTTTTCTATTGAACATTATGATCTACAATTTTGTGTGAGTACTGTAATTTAATCATCAATGAACAATATTAACTAATAATTGTTTGAATTTAAGCAGTTTTAACAAAGAATCATCTGATAGTCGCGCATTTGACTCGGAAGTCATGAAAGAACCACCTGAAAAAGTTTAGTGCATGTTAGCCAATAGTTTAAGTCGAAAGTAAAAATGACCGTTTGAAATAAACCAGAAACATACAGGACAATAGTACAATTGTAACACAGACAGTATTTCGGGTAAAAAGGTAACAAAACATTACCTTTTTTCGATTTTGAGTTCACTAATTTGTAATCTGTCGACTCGTTTATGGTGGCTAATCCGTGACTCCGAAGTCGAAGACGCAACCATAGCCGAGGATGATTTTAAACTTGCTATTGTTTTAATTAGGATGGACAAAATTTTCCGAAAAAATTACATGATACTCTTCAAGAGACCTAGTTTCCGATATACTATCTTACCAAAACATTTTATTATCCAGCCGAAAAGAATTATAACCTATGATTCATAAAAAATCATACTTCAACCGATAAATGTATGCGAGAAAGTTTCAAATATCGAAAATATTTTTTCTACTATTCGGGCGGAAAGTGAGGGCCCAAAGTACTTTGAGTGCCCGCGTCATGGGCAGAAATTAGAATTTTCGGCCCTAGAGCAGAAAGTATTTTCGGCCTCGTTTTCAGCAAAAAATCAATAATTTTTCCTACCTCGGGCACTTTTGCAACCCTGGTACAACCTCAGTAGGAAAAACAGCGTTCCCTACTCATATGCATCCTACAAGGGGGGTCCCAACGGTCCCTCGGGCGTTGCTTCGCAAGCGCCCTCGGGCCCAGGGACCGCCCTGGAGAGATGCACATTTGTGACAAAAACTACTATTTTAGTGTACTCTTTTAAAAGTTCCATAATATTTGTATTATTATTTTTCAAAAGCAAAATTTGATCATTTTCGTGGTTTTTTTTCACAGTCTTGCTCAATGAAATTTTTTTTTTTTTAAATAGTTCGGAGATGAGATTTAAAAAAAAAATATAAGATTGCTGCTGTCCCAGAACTATAAATGTTTTTTTTGTTTTCCAACAAAACAATGCCATTCTTACGATCTTGCGAACAATTTTTTTAAATTTTATGTAGAATGATGATTGTATTTTTTTTAAAGTACGATCATTTGACTTTCTTGTAGTCGGGGGGGGCTTCGCCCCCTGGTCCCCCACAACCTTTCTCGCGAGACATTTTAAAATTATTTTTTACGAAATTTGAAGAATATTTGAGAAAATTTGTTATTTATATATGAATATGTAAATTAAAGCTTTTTTTTTAAAAAAAAAAAAACCTAGACTTATAATAAAAGTTGAGCCATAAATAGTAGTCTCCGTCACAAATGTACATCTCTCCAGGGCGGTCTCTGGGCCCGAGGGCACTTACGAAGCAACGCCCGAGGAATCGTTGGGACCCCCCTGGTCAGATGCACATGAGTGGCGAATCATATTTTTCCTACCGAGGGTTTACCAGGGTTGCAAAAGTGCCCGAGGTAGGAAAAAAATGTTATATTACGTATATACCCAAACACAGCAACAACAGAATGCTCTTATCGAACTTACTTTCCACCCTTAGGTAGAAAAATAATATACGCAACGCGAGCGGAAGCTTTTGCACCCTTGTTCGCACTTTCGGCCCTTCGAATACATTCTGCCCTCCAGGGAGGGCCGAAAGTGCACCCGCAGGCACAAAGTGCCACTTTCCGCTCTAGTGGCGTAATGTAGCATGCATTGTGTGGGGTTATACATATAATATATAAGCTTGGGGCTGCTCGAAGCGGCTGCTGCTCGCGTTTCTCATTACTTCTGTGTTGCGGCTGTGGCTTTATTTAAAAACCATAATTTTTCAATTTATTAGTTAACAATGAAAAATAATGTTTTTGCATAACATTGCATTGTCATGGATGATAAGCATTCCTAACTGGAAAAAAAATTTTTATATTTTTTTATCCAGCATGCTGAAATATTGTTAATCAGAGAAACAAACATTGTAAGTAATTTGAAATTTACATGATATTTGTAACATTTCGATCTAAGAAATTTTAGTTTTCCTTTGAAGCATTTCACGTATGATTATTGTTGTTGCAGTTTAATATTTGTAGTACGTTCACCTGCTAATTTTAAGAAATTTTAATCTCGAAGGCTACTCTTACATGATGAGAATAGCCATGAATGGCCGTGTCACGGCTGGTCGAATAAGGACCAGACGGGGGCACCTGTTTTCCACTCACCGGGTTACTTATAATTCGAAAAAGAGGGGAGTTACGGAGCGAGAGGGCAAAAGGGGTTCTCTCGTAGACGGTTGGCTAGGAGTAAGATTTCGAGATGAAATTCATCATCATATCAGGGGAAACTATGATTCTCTTATTTATTATTTTTTATAGTTGTTCTCTTGATAAATTTATTGAGCATGCGAACATACAATCGAACGTCATGATTCCGTTGTCATGTCAAAAAAATTTGTGTTAATGTTTGGTTTTACGTTACAAACGACTACTGCGATTTTTGTTTGTTTTTGCGTTGCTACTGCGATTGTCTTGCGAATTTTTTCTTCTCTTCGCTTTGCGAACCCGATCCGTCAACATGACCAAAAAGATTAATCATTTGTTAAAAATATAAATACATTCCCTTTAAAAAAAAAACCACCTTTCTGATTTTAAGTTTTGAATCGGAACAATTGTGGTTAATTGAGAAAATATTTAACATTCAAGAATTTAGAAGCTTTTCCTACTCAACCGCGAGTTTCTATTCGTTTTCACTCGCGTTTTTATAATAGTGGGTGGGAAATACTGATATCCCTCATATATATTGTAAAAAATCTTATACGCAAATCGTGCCGGACGATTTCGGCACTCGAGCGATAGACACACACGTGGCCAATGACGGCAACTCGTGCCAACATATGGCACTTGTCCCCAGCAACTCAAGTTTCTCGTGCGCGTTAATCATTACTCGTGCGGAAAATCCATAAATTTGGTCATCCATTAATTTTTTTGTAACGACCTTTCAACAATCCTTTAAATAT
>JAPYYV010015076.1:0-11964 GCA_030522625.1 Copidosoma aretas
AAAAATTACACACACACATACGTAAAATTAAAAATAATATTAATGTTTGTTTATTAATTTGACTGTAAGACCGATATAAATATTTGTCTTGTTTTTAAAAAAAATAGGAAACAGAGTATTTATTCCCAGAGTAACTAAATACCGGTAGTACATTGTCTTTACCTTTTTTTTATATAGAAAACAATTTCCGTTACAGTTAGCATTCTTGATAATATTGATAAGTCACTAGGTCAATGTTTTAATAAATTGGGTTTCTTAACTTATTCTAATTTTATGATTCATATATAATCTATGTAATAATAAGAATAAAGTTTATTTATAGTGGAAACAAATTTTTCTTCAAACCCTGTATCATTTAAATGTACTTATTTACTAGTCCTCTTATTAGTCTTTGTCTCGGGTCAAAAGCCCTTTGCTGCTCTTACTGTACATGTACCTACGGATAGATATCGAGATCTAAACTCAGTTGTTGAACTGGATTGCAAGCCTGACTCTACCACTCAACCTACATTGACCGACATAATCATACAAATTTTTACTAAAGTCACTATAATCCAAGATAATTTCTTAAAACCATTGTACATAAAAATTTAATAATGTTACTTGACGCATGTAATTTTTTAATTCCAAGGATATAATACACAAAAATATAATGTAACTCTGCAAATGAAATGAAACCGAATAATTTATTTGAATAATCTATTACTTTATAGTAATGTACAAAAGTTTATGAAGATTAAAAAATAATTTTTAATATCCTAGTTTGAAAAATGTTTGTGCACCTCATTACAAATTTGTACAATAATCAAGAACTGGCCCTCGGTAAGATAATACAAAATAATACCTCCCATCGCTAGAGTAACCACAGAGGAACATATATTCATTAATATTATCAATTACTGGAAAATTGATTGAGAAATAAAATGTTTCCCAAGCGTAATTTTCATGCTGTGATTCAAATCGATGTTACGTGATGGTGACGTAGGAATTTCTGAATTTTTAGAGGTTAATTGCCTTATAGTTGCATGACGTCAAACATTAAGTCAATTTGCCAAGTTCGTTATTTTATCATATTTAAGAACGCTTTGCACAAAACCTAAAACAGACTGTAAGAGCAAGTTACTGAACTTGAAAATATTTTATTGTAAATGATCAAAATTCTTCAAGCTACGTCAGAAAGTATGTCAAAAGTAATTCAGACATGTTTTAAGGTTATTTTCTCAATGTGTAGTACACAAACATACAAAGATTCGTAGTGTTAAAGATAATAAGGTTAGTTCGGATTTTTGGTCACCTATAAAAACCGAACCAATCCTTGGATATTTAGAAGTTCTGACAACATACCACGTGACATCAGTTTGAATATTACTTAAAATTTCAATATATTATTACAATTTTATTACACCACACAAAAAAAACTGTCTTAAACGCATACTTAGTAAACAGGCTAGTTTTATATTGTTGAAATTATGATAATACTGTTAAAATATTGAAAACTTATAAGACATATAAATAATTGTAAGTAAAAATTTGTGTAGCCTCAACAAAAATAACTCCCGAAAAAATAATAGGTCATGTGATATACGATCCTACATGATTGTAATAGATTTATCATTTTATAACACTGCCTTAATAAGCAGAAATAGGAAAATGAAAATTATCTTCCTAACGTCTATCAAGCAACCTGTTACAATTTAAAAGCTTCTGATTTATTTAGTCATAAAAACAAAATACTTAAAATATTCAAAATATGTTGACCACCCCAATTACTGGACTACACAAAAATATACACAAACCACCTCTCACAATTGCACAAAACGGTAACAGTAATTTTTGCTCACATCCACTCCAACAACCGCAATAAAAGAAAAAAGCCACTCCCCTCCCCCCCCCCTTCTCGAATTACAACCCTAAAAATTCTCATTCAACAAAAAAAGAGAGAAAAAGTCCCTCAGATGCGTAATGATAACAATAAAAACAACGACCGCAACACGAAAACGGAGCTGAAGTCAAGATCGGAGCCATCATAAATGCGGCGCAATAAATCATACGGAACTATCGTATAGGAAGCATACACTCGTCTCATCTCCGCGGGTTTCCTTACTTTTCTCAAATTACCCCGCGCGATGCTCGCATTAACTTCTCCGCGGTGCACTGCAGTCATACAACAGATCCACCATCCACAATCGGGGCGGAAGGGGGGGGGGGGAGAGAATTCCAAATTTACAACTAATTTCCCATCCAGCGCGAAACAATGAGCCCCCCCCTCTCGTTATTTACCGTTGGATTTTACAATCCTCTTACATACAGTTAGAGAAAAAAACAAGTGCAACAAATCACCGGGATTCCTCCAACTCACTTTCCCTCGAGAAGCGCCAGCGGTTTTCTGGGGTGTAAAAATAATCCACGCTATAAGGAACAATAGGCCCAGCAGCGGGCGCTCGGCTTTTTCTCCTCCTGTAGGTTATGCACACACACGTAAATAGGCGCGGAAAGCAGAAGTGCCGCTCTCAAATTAAACCCGATCGAAAACTTTCCAATGCACCCGCACACATCTCTCCTCACGCGCGTACATACACACCACATGTTTACTGCACCTGCAACATCAGTTCTCGCTCTCGAAAAAACAGGCTAAAAGCCGAGCGTGACGTCATTAACGCTCTCGTCGCACATTATAACACATCGTGCAAATGTACACACGATCGAGGGCTCTCCCCGAAAAAAAGGCCGTTTGGCAACACTCCCATGCTTGTGTACACGCCGTCGTGCGGTGTTCGATCTGCCGTCGTCGTCGTCGTCGTTGTTATATTTCGTCGTGTTCCCTTTTCTCCCCGATCGTATTTTCGCGAACGCGTTGCGAAACCTATGTACGTGCATCGGCACACCTGACGCCGGCAGCTATACTGTTTCTCTCTTTTCTTTCTCTCGCCGGGCCGGGGGAAAAAAACGGGAGGCGTTTGAATTCGGGTGTCCTCGCGAGGCGAAATGACGATCGAAAGTGCAGGACTCGGCTATTATCGCGATCGGAGCGCGGTGTTTGGCAATGTGCGGAGAAGCGAGGGATAGTATGGGAGGCTCTGGTGAGTGTTTGTGGGTGATGGGTGGTGTATTTTTGTTTTTTTGGGGGGGGGAGGCAGGAGGGAAGATAAATTTGAATGGGGGTTGTTGAACCGGCTTGATAGGAGGGGAACCGGTATTTCGGAGGGGCGGAAATTTTCCTTCCGAGCAGTTTAGTCGGAACCGGTGTGCGCTCGCGTCGTTTCGGCGATAAATTGCAGGTCTTCGGACGCGAAAGGAGGATTTAGGCTGTTTCGGCGTTAATATTGCGATTCCCTGAAAATTTTGTAATCAATTGTAGAAGTTATTTTGGTGTATTATAATTGTGACTTTGGCCCAAAAAATGTTGAACCAACAAAGATTTGGATGGTATGGTATGGATGAATAAAAGCAGAATGAAGTGGCAAAGTGAGCTAATAAAAGGTAGAGAACGATACCGCGTGAATAATGAAGTTATTTCCAACAATTTTGGTTAGTCGAAGATGTCTACATCTACTCAATAGCATTTTTTTAAATTGCGTAGCTCATTTTGATACTTAATAATAATTAAATTAACATCCATGAAAATTAAAAAAACCTTACACTCGTGAAAAAAGGGTGTCAGGGACCTTAATTTTTAAATCTAGAGCACTCAAGCTTCAGTAAAATAAGTCATATATATATATATTTATGCAGAAGATCCAAACAGTAACAACAATTTTATATTTTTTGTCAAAAAAGTATTTTTTTTCTTTTTTGAAAAATGAAGTAATCCGGTTTTGTTTACTTTAGAAATAGTTTTTTTTTCACGGTGAACAAATTTTATCATTATCATTCTTCAACACAAACTGTTTTTGTCGATTTCGTCAGCTTGGCACAGTCTGCTCTTACGCTTTTTTTTCTGACGACAGCAGCATGTTTGACCTAGATTGAGATTAGGAGCGTTTGAATATACAATCAGTAGAGAATTGGTGTTTTTCTTTCATCTGAATTTGTTAATGATTTCTCGGCAGACTTTTATACTGCATTGAAATACACTATCAAACGAAACATTTTAAAATTAGTTTAATTGCGAGAATAATATTAAACTAGTGATCGTTGTTGTGTCTTTATTCTGGGAATAATATACTCATTGACTAGACTTTTAAAATCTGAAGTAACAATTGTCAAATATCAGTGTGCCATCAGACTTGATAATCTCTTTTATGATGATGATAAAATATCAAGTATCAACGATTTACACAATAATCTATAAAAATGTCAAGAATAACAATTTAGATACTTTTGAATGATTTGATTCAAGTTGTGAGATTGTATATTTTAGAGTCACGTATTACGATTGCGATGCCGAATAAAGCTGAGATAGTGAAACATGTATTGATTTCCATCAGAAGTTCTAATGTCTAATTTTCTTGAATTTGTGTTGACGCCGATGATTAGCACTAATTCACAAAATTTCAAGAACCTTTCATCGTTCACACTTATATCCAGAACAACCTAAATACCCCCCTCCCCATCCAAGGCTGATTCCTTAAAAAAAGCACCAAACCGCTCGTCACGTAAACAACGCTCAAACCAAAACTTTGTCCGACCGAATGTAAAACGAATCCGAAATCACATCAGCAGTTTCGTGCACCAAACTCTTCCGAACGTTCTTTCTCCCCAAACACACCGCACACGCTCCTAAATCACCGTGAAAGGGAAAACGTACCTACATTTTTCCCCTCAACGACCCAACGAATACCGGGAAACCACACCGCCGCAACGCTGCACGAACGATCTTGATTTACCGAGCCCAAGCAGCAGCAGCAGCAGCAGCAGCAGCAGCAGCAGCAGAGTCGTACACACATAATGCCCGTCTAATCTCCGGGTAATTAATCGCTCGTTCGGCCACGCTCTTGTGCAGCCCACGAGGAGGAGGGGCCTAATGGCCCGAAAAACTAGTTTCGTCCCGCGTGTGTGTCGGGCGCCATAACTCATTACGAATTTCGCGCGTGCCCGCCGGATCCTTTATCCACGGGCGTTAATGCAACGTGTATATTTTCGCGGCTAAATGTACTACCCCCCCGTCGACCAAAATCTTTTTTCGATACAAGGGGCATGTCATGCGTATAAGTATAAGCTTTTCGCAAATCAACGCGATCGGTCACGCGGACCCCGGGCCGAAATTGATTTACGCCATTGTGTTGCTCAACACCTTGGGTGTACGGTTACCCTGTATTATTATACACTGTACCCCCTAGGCGGTGAGCACGTCACCCGATATACTTGAACGCTCGCGATTTTCCGCTGTTTCGCGAGTTAATACGATTGGCGTATTGGTTTCGGGCGTGTGCGTGCGCTTGCATGGGGATCACTGCCGAAAAATCGGCGCTCGGGGCGAAATTCGATAGTTCTCGCTCGCGTACTCGAGGGAGCCGGTGCCAAAATTAATTTGTGTCGGATATTGTTGGAATTCGAGGTAAGGATTTATCTGGTCACTTACTGTACTTTGTTAAAGTTACAAAACGATCGCTGGTGCAGTTTTTATGATCCAAGCGTAAACTTCACTCTTTCAAGGAGTGTTGGCGCAGCTGTAGAAAATATCTTATTCCAAGCCATTGTGGAAAGATTCGGTGTCAGAAATGCGTATAAAACTAATATGTTATTTCTGATGCCTGTAGTGATGACACATGAAAATTGCAGACCGATTGTTAGTGCGGTTTTTTAAATATTCTAATTTTAATGCGATTTTCAATACTTTCAGTACACCCAGGGAAAAGTGATACTTTCCACAAGAATTGTCAATTACGATTCCAATGACGGTCAACCATGAAAAGGTTATGAGATTGATAGGTAACATGACATGACATTATTGACAGCATTTAACAACACGTTCAGGAAAGAGTCACCTTCCGCTGGGTGTACATCTGAGTAGTGATCAAACTATCTTAACCTCTCTGGATTGTATTAGAAGTATCAAAACTGTGGGGCTCCACCCCCCAAGCGCTTCGTGCGCCTGCTCCGCACATTCAATCGAATACATTTATTCAATATAATTTTTGAAGAAAAATCAAAATACATATTTTTAATCTTCATACAATAATTCAAATCCAATAACGTTCTTCAATTTTTCAAAACCTCGTCCTTAAATTTGTCCGCTCCTCACCGTTCTCAACCAATCACGCAACGAATGAAATGGCTTCAGTCACGTGACAATCAAACTTTTATCACAAGATTTTAAAATCACTTTTGTGCTATTTGTGAATGCATAATATGAACAATTATTATATAAATGCTTGATTCAATAGGTCTACATATTATATATTAGGTCACCATCTCCCTTAAGTAGAGAAAATCAACTGCGATGTAGTCGAATGGTACCTGCCTATAACAGCATGGAGAGAGCGTTTGTCCACGAAGATTTCGGGATGTTTTCTCTGCAGGTAGTCTCTCTCTTTCTCTTGGAGGAGGATGAGGTCGTAAATCATGCCAACTCCCCGTATTTTTCCATGACCACTGCTTTCGGAGCGTCTTGGAAACTTCAGAAACAGCGTTATGCCGCACGCGTGTCTCTCCACTTACCTGGGATTAATCCTTGAAGGAAAACAATAACAAAACGCACAACACCGGCTTCTTTCGCACATCGGCCGTTAATCATTGAGCGAACAGGCAAACAGCGCGGCTTTTCCCGAGACTTTTTCCCATAGCTCGCATGTGGGTTGGGAAAAATGGGTGACGAGGACGCTCAGCGATCAGCTGTCGTGGAAAAAAAACGTCAGGCCTGGAGGATATTATGTATGTATATACGTAAGGGCGGGACCGAGTAGCCAGTGCGGAAGAGGGTCATCACGCCGCGCCAGTTCGCCTCGTGGTCAAAAGACGCGAAGCGAGGGAAATTCGTTTTCCTGCGCGTCTGGCAGCTATATCTATGTACGCACTACAAATGGTCCGTCTTTATATGCACACTCGGGACTCGTAAAAGTTGTACACGCCGACCCTTTGCCTCCCTGAAAACTATACTACATCCCTCGAAGTCATCCGATTCTGTGGAAGTTCCGCTGCAGTGCATGACCATGAGAATAATAACGGCGGCGGTGCATGTAGCTCCGAATTATTGCTATTCGCTTCTTGGAGGTGCGATAATTAGGTCTCGGAGGGAATAGATTATCGAGAAGCGGCAAAAGTTTTTTTACATCCAAAACCTCGTGTGGATTCTGATGGGAGGAGGAAAATCGATTTGGTCCTGTCGAACTCTAAGTATAGGGTTGGAGTCGACAGTGAATACATTTCCAGATTATAGTATGATTCGATTGTGAATCAAATCGGAAGAATCTTGATTTCTGCAACTGGAATGGTTGCACCGTCTAATGACAAAAAGGAATATCCTTGTGTTTTCCATTATGTTTGTAATGACATTTAATGATCGCTGGTTTTGTATTGCTTGGAACACACACTCATCGGTCACGAAGCTACTGGTCTTTTGTTTGCTGTCTATCTCCTCAAAGTATATATTGTACAGTCGTCGTTCGTGAGTGTGTATCATCATCGTCCACTGGGAGTAATAACCTGTACAGTACGTGTATAAAACGAAAATCGGTGCGTCACACCAAATGAATCCAACTTTTTCGAGGGGGACGCATTACCACACATCACAACTCCCTCGCTTTGAAAAAAACAAGATTCCCTGCGCTCCCTGGAAAGCACTTTTCGGCCAAGTGATCAAAGTCGACCTATAGAAGATCGTGAAGATCCCCCTCGGAAGGGCATAGGTAAAAGCATCGTGTTACAGTGATGCGTGCGCCTGATACGCTATGAATGATTCCACGAAAAAGATACTCGACTATTATTGCTCCTCTTTCTTTATTTCGAATTCGATAATGCATTGAGTATCATCAAACAATTAGCGATCAATGATAACCATGACTCTGGGATCACAGATAATTTGAGTGGAGACATTTGTCGTGAATTCAATGAGAGATTCATCATCTGCCTGTTAAGGATGTAAACAAATGCTGTATAATGACTTACGTGGATCCGCTATCGGAAATCATTTTAAAACAGTTAAAAGAAATCAATGTAGCTTTTGGAACAAACAGAAGATTACAAAGGTTTATGAAAAAAATTGAAAGTAGAGTCAAAAAGGACAGTTGTCGGGTGCACATAGAGTAGAGTATACATATAAAACGTGCGAAAATGAGGCAAACTATTTTTTCGTACAAAAGAACATTAAAGAGAAATTATAGAAAAGATTCAAGATGCCGCCAACTTATACGCTATGTTAACCATGTTATTGAATTTGATTGTAGTTTTGATTGAGAATTTAAATTCTTACATGCATATGTATGAACAAAGGAAAAAAGCCTTGATTTTCTAGGAGCAATAGAAATGAATAAATAAATTAGAAAATTGCTTTTATGCTGCACCTATTACTATTCTACGTGATCAATTCAAGCTCGTATTCAAGTATATTCATGTTGACGACACTCATACAAAGGAAAATAAAAGTATCTATTAATTTTCAGTAGCTGTATATGTAATAAATAAAATGATTCAATATAAAAATCATACAAAAAGTGTCACAGTTTTAATTGTCACCCTTGACGGTTTTTTTATCACGGGTTTAGGTCGATAGTGAAGGAAATTCAAAAATACAATATTTATGTTGTAAACTTGAAGTGTCCGTGAGTTTCGATTATCACATTATTTCTCAACTCAAAAAGTAACACGTACATTTTTAATTTGTTCACTTGTTTTCAGAGACTTTGAATCCCCCATTGCTTACTTTTAGTTAAAAAAACTACTATCTAAAAAGTCAATTCTTCCAAATTCTCGAAAAACGCGTTTCAAAGGTCCTACCAAACCGAAATCTCCAATGATTAACCTCCCAACCGAACCGAACGATCAAACGATCTTTCACAAAATCACCCGTATATACTATGTTGTTGTACCTGCAACGTGCGTGAGCCCCAGTAGTCGCCTCAGATAGGGCCGACAGGTATGAGTATATTCACGCACCTATATATGCATTACGATTCCCATGCAGGGCACTGGAGTGTGAGCCGCGAAGTCCCCTGCTCCTTGGTTTATGTACAGTAGACATGGTTTAATTCGTTAAGCGGGAAGTATGAAATTCACCAGTGAGAGAGGTTATCTTAAGGAATCAGCCAATAGGAACTTAATATTATTAAACCACGTCCACTGTACCTTATATACACGTGTAGAGTAGATATAGCGGAGCAATCGAGCAAGTGCATTGTGCCGAAGACTCGCTACCATCATAGAATCTCACACGGGAAAGGCGAACCCTCACAACTACCACCACCACCTAGTCCTACCGGTCCCTTTCCCTCTCTCTCTCTCTCTCTCTCTCTCTCTCTCTCTCTCTCTCTCTCTACCTCTCGTTCTCGTACCTCTCCTTCTCCGGGACCCCTCGGCCGCGGAGGAGCAGCACTATGAGTGTATTTTATATGGCCTGGACAGGCAATGATTCCGAGAAACCCGCCAAGTTGATCCCCCACAGGCCGATGCGCTCCCCTGCTTTTTCTCCGTTGATTCTCTCCTCCTCCTTTCCATCATCCTCATTCACACAGGGAGCGCGAAGTGCCTTTATGTACAACGTTCGCTGCAGAGCACGCTACATGAATGCATAGCCATCACCATCAGCTTCTTATTCTTCGTTCGCAAGTTCGTTAACTCCTTGTCTACCTTTTCTTCCGTCCCGTCCTCGCGTTGCAGCTAGGTACTTCTTTGGATCTCTTCTTGTCCGTACTCCTCGCGCATCCGCGACGAAGTCGAGAGGAATACATCTCTCTGTTTTGCTTCTGCGGATCGTAATGATGATGAAGATGATCATAGTGGGACTCGGTCTCGCGAGTTGACTTGGGTACACTATTTTCCTTTTTTGTCACTGCAGTTCGTTTTTGTGGAGTGTTCGAGTCCTCTGTTTTCGGGCTCGTTGTCAAGCTGCGTCACTCATCACTCAGGGGTTGTGGATATGGTTTGTACCAAGTGCGCTAGGATAACATGCGAGTGCGAATCGAGTGATAAAAATAGAATCGGTGCTCACTGCTCGAGTGTAAACAAAGCACTTATAAGTGTTTGATTTTTGTTACATATTTTTAACACTTCACCCGTTTTGGTTTAAAAACGCTTGAGGTGTAAAATGCGTAACTGCACGAACAAATCAAACTAATTTGAGTTTGAAGCATGTTAGTGCATAATCTTTTTATGTTTCTTGAAAAGAATTTTAAAGTACGAGTATTTGAACTAGTTTTCAAGATAATCGAGCATAGGTTAGTTTAACAGACATAGTCAACAAATCTTACTAATTTTCTAAGAATTACTGGAAAATCCTTCAGAATTTCTACTTTTATTTCATTTTTTCGAAGTATATAGGTTGACTGCACAAAGTAAAAGTCAGTTTTTTGAAAAAAACAAACTTCACATGTCTGATAATTGAAAATGTTTGACAGCGTCGATAATGCATTGAGTCCTCTAAAGTCCTGCAAATCTGCACTTTTTTCTTACCATGGACTCTTCCGTGACTATTTTTTGCCCCCTCCCACAACTTGCACACAGTGAATATACACTGTGGATTAAAGTGTCTTAAAATCCAATACATGAATCTTTTATTTTTGTCACACATGTTCATTTGTTTATTCTTAAAACATTTTAAGTGCTCACGTGCTTAAAATTGAACAGTCAAGCGTTTTAAAAGTACGTGAATAAAAGTGTTGAAAATCGCGACAGAAATGAAAACACTACTTCACAAAGTACACTTTTTTGTGTCGAAATTCGAGTGCAACTCTCACTTACTCCGTTGGTACTTAATTGTACGTGTATTGGAACAAGGATGGGTTTTTCATCGATCAAAATCTGATAGACCTCCGGTAAAAACATTTTTTTTAGTATCCGGGCCAACGTAAAAAAGCTTTACGATCCAGTGTAATTTAGTACGCGACCTGTATCACTGGCATCACTGCATTACAGTCATGTAAATGGCACGGACACTCGGATACGATTAAAAGTCGATCAGCTGGCCCTAAAGGCTTTTTTTATCGCCACGCCAGCAATAACAGATCGCCCTGACAAATTTCCTTAATGACGACGTTCTCATGTAGAAATCAATTAAGCTCATCCGCACCGCGGAAATCAACGTGACACAGTTCTCCTTCCCTAACAAAAACACACCGGAATAGTCGAGGCATTTTTCCTTCATTCCCTTCTGAAAAAAACCATTTCGTGCGAGCAGCCTGTAAATTATTCGCAAAGTACGAGAAATTAAATTAGCGGAGCGAATATAAAATCGTCCGACTTTCGCGCGCACCTGGTCTCTCCCTACAGGGTCTAACAAATCACTTCCCCGGACATGCACCGTTCTTACACACACATATATATATATATATATATTTGTGTGTGTGTGTGTGTGTGTGTGTGTGTGTGTGTGTGTGTGTGTATGTTTACGGGAGGCGGAAACCCAGACGAACAACCGCAAGGCGGGCTTTCTTTGTGCGGCTGAGAAAGAAATAATATATAACTCGCCCGGGCGATTATGTCGTCCGGCGTCTCGAACGAGTAAACCTCCCAAAGGATCTGCCGGCCTTATTTCACACGTGTCCTACATCGATTAAAATTAGCGGGATACGCGAGCCCCTTCCTTTTTTTCAAATTTTCTTTTCTTCTTTTTTCCCTTGATTCTTCGTTCGCGCGGAATTTGTTCCTCTCGATCAATTTTAAAAGGATCCGCGTGCATCCAAACCTCCGTTTCGTTTCTCATTTCTTCTTCCTCTCCTCCTCGACCAATTACGATTGACGTGAGCCTTTCGTGCAGTGGCGTGGCCTTTGATTGAGGACTTTTGACACCAGGACAATCCAGAGACACACGCTCTTCTCGCGTTTGTTTTTGCACCGAGAGCTGGGAGATATCTCCAATGGAAATTGGGTCGC
>JAPYYV010015078.1:0-12840 GCA_030522625.1 Copidosoma aretas
TTTTTTTTTTTTTTTTCCACTTGTTACTCATGCTACTCTTTATACATCACCTGTGCTCTGTTTTCATTGAGAAAGCCGCAAGTTGCTATATTTGGATGCATTTTTTTGTCAGACACTGTGAAAATACAATCATTATTAGGTATATACAGGATGTCCGTCAAAGTATAAACCGAACGCCTCGGGTGAGTGCACAAGACTTTTTCAAAACTTTGAAAACATCTTGTATCTTCAATTAGATTGAAAAGTAGCCATGATTTTTGTAATTACAATAAGATAAACGTATTTAATCATGGAAATGATGTTGGTTTTAAATATAGTTATGATTCAAAAAATACCATTTGTATAATTATATTGGAATTGAAAATGGTCAAAAATTACTTTTATTTAAATCGCTAAACAAAATGCAAAACTTGTATTTAATTATTGCTCTTGGGCAAATCCCTAATTGTGACATTTTCTACTAGACTCAATAAACATTTTCCTTTACTAGCGATTTAAAACAATAATTTTTATCATCGAACCCGTTCAACGGAATACGAAACTTGTAACCATGGAAATGTGTCTATTTCATCATGTTAATTTAAACTATAAGATACTCATTCTGTGACTAAAAAGAGTCTCGTGCACATGCCTATAGAAGGCTTAATTAAGTACAAATACTTTCGTTGATTTCCAATTCCATCAGTACGTGACCCATTATAATAATCTAACTTATCAGTTGTTTAACAATTTGAATTATTCATGTCATGATCAAGTAGTCAGATGTACTTTAGAGTATAATATTTTTTAATTTAAACTTTGATTACATGCATGTGTGTAATACAACAATCTCATTCTATCTTTGTGCTCTTACTTGATTGTTATCGATCGAATTTTTTAGCGTACTTTAATAGCAAAAACAAAGAATATGTATCAAAACTTGTCGTCAGAAATAGGCAAAGTAATAAATGAAAGTTTTACTCGCTACAGTCAGAATCATTCATGAAAATATAATTTCTCGATGGGTAATCAAATATTTCAAACAATGTATGGTATAAAAATCAAATCAGGAACAAAAATTACATATTATAGGATGGAGCTACAGAGAAAAATTCGATGATGCACAATAATTTTGTTGAAAAACTTTTACGCACTACGGTCTCAAGCCACTGACTTTTCTGAATTCACAAATGTGAAAGCTCATAGATCCTGCTATTTTTCTAATTGGCTCATTTACGATTAAATTGAATGGTTGAATGAGGCTTTGATCAGAATAACAAAAATATTTACTTCACAAATTGTTATTCTAACATGATACATTCAGATAAGAGAAAAAGATACGAAACAATAAAAAAGCTAACGTGATTAAATAATCATATATAATCAATTGAGGGAAAAATTGACAATAGTTATTGTACCTTGTGATCAAGCTGTTAATTCGATTGCACCATTTTTAATCTTTCGATCAAACTATCGCTTTTCTTTTCTGAAAGCTCAATATCTAATATCGGTAAATTCTTAGCATTCTTTCGTTTTTATGAATCATGCATTGTACAAAATTTATTTCACTTTTTATTGATTAATAAAAGAGTATTATTGGAATATTTTTTATTTCCAAACTTTTAGTTATTTGACTATTATAGCATAAACGTTCGATTAAAATGATGAATTATATGGAACTAAATGGAACAAGTAAGAACGGGAGTTTATTCTGTTCGACTTTTAACATGAAAAAATAATTGTCCGTAAAATTAGGTAATATAAACCTACAAGCTATCGAACAGCGAGCTAAAGACGTAAGGACAGGCAAATGAATTGAAGCGACATCTGTATTTGAATACTATACTTTTTAGAGTCTGGATGGGTTTATTCTCCTTTGCCGCAATTTCTTTGAAAAACGTTGAAACTCTCGTAATAACCAATATTTTAATTGAACAATCGGTATTTTCCGAGATTCACCACTTTAAACATTTTGTAGATGGTAAAGTATGTCAGATACTACAAAAAGATATTCACATGCATTGCTCATTATTTATCAACGTTAATTTAATAGGTAAATAAATAAAGTATTTTATTACATGCACATTTTCAAATAAAAATGCATTTTCACATAATTTTTACAGTATTTTGAAATACTAATATTTGCGTATACATTTTCATTTGCACATTTGCAGATTTAAAAAAAATCGTTTAGTTTAAAGATTTAAAAATATACAGATATGTATTTAAAAAGACAATTTTCAAAATATGAATGTTTTGTAAAATGCGGCGTATGCTTTAGTTCGCTCTACTCAATCCTGAAAAAAACTATGTGACATGAAGCTACTGAGGAGAAACAATGAACAATGAGGATTTCCTCCCACGCGCTTACGCTGGTAGAGTAAGAATGAATAGGAAAATTTTGAGGAAAGGCAGACACGCAGAGCTTATTTCTTGATTGTATGAATGATAAGCGCTATACTTATTGCATGCAGTTGTGAGAGGTCTCATTCTTACCCTTGCATTTGTAGAAAATGATAATGCGAAGAAAGAGCGGGCGGTCCCCGGTACTATTTTAATTCACCCCATCGGATAGTCGTACATTTATCCATATCACGGAGACACTATAGAGCTTCTTTCGAGACGAAAGGCTATCAAAAACTGTAATATCGTAATACCAGACCATTAATTTAATATTTTGTGGTTCTTGACCATCCCATTGGCCCACATCTTATCTTTATATCCTGTTTGCTTTCTTTCACACTTACCAATAACTTACCTCACTATGCAGGTATATTGTGAAAATAAAGTAAACATAGAATGTTTTCTCTAGCTGATTTTTCCTCTTTGATTGTGATTTGAGAGAGATGTACGGTCATTCGTAATATCGAAAAAGTACTCGGCTAATGTATATTTTTCCAGATTATAATTTTTTTTTAAATTATTGATTTGATTCTACTAAAATTATTGATTTTTATCAAGGTTATCTATAAGTTAAAATTTTCAGCAGATAGTTTGGTTGAAAATAATAGATGCATTGAAAATATAATTTTCTTGTCTATCCTTAATTCGAATAAATTTATATAAAATTAGGCTTACCATATTTGCAGACTGCTTACTTCAATTTGAGACGAAAATGTTAGACAAATGATAATAAGTTGCCATTATTAAAATTTTTTGTCAAACCAATAATTATGTAAAAATAACAGAAGATGCACATATAGATTTAATATAATAAAATTATAGGCCGCTACTATACTCGACGCTATTATTTTAATAAATGACACATCGATCTTGTTTCAAAAAATATTTGTTTCTGCGTGTAATTTGATTTGGAAAAATTGAAAATCCAACTTTGACGTTCATATATTATTCCTCAATATACCGAGTGCTCGTCCATACGAAGTCTGAGCTCTCTTGTGTGTGGATTAATTCTTCGAAGCAATTTAGTGGAGTACTATTATACACTGCGTAAGAAGTCGAGTCGGCAGTAGACAGGCAGCTTTGGTTATGCGGTTATACTGCAGTAGCATAGGACAGCAAGATAACTGTACGCATTTACCTTTACATCTTTTTATTCACCTCGCATGCCTGTATATTTTTTAATACATGTCAATTGTTGCAAAGTCCATAAGCTGTCTTGGAGAAGTTTTTCGTCTGTTATTGTTTCACAATAAACGTCCGTAATTTACTGCTATTCACGTAAGAACAAGCTATTTGTTGAAAACTCGATTTCCAAACCACTTTTTCTAGTAATTTCGCTCATCAATCCTATCTCGACATTCATGCGGTGATACATCCCAACTTTTTTAAAAAATCCACAAAGTTTCGTGCTGCTTGAGCGAACCTCCTTGAGCGCGGTATATGATTGTTCCAACAACAACGCGTATTGTTGTATATAGGTATGCGCGTGTTCAAACCTTGCACTTGGAATAGCAGCTACCCTCCAAGCGTCGTGTGAAATAAATAATACTTCACGTTGGCATTATTTGTTTCGCTCGTGTGTAGCTAATTATGTAGTGGTGCGCGCTCGGGTCATTATGAAAAAATTTTCATTGCACAATGAAGCCTGTACTTACCCCCGCACAACTTTTTTAATTTGATTGTTATCGCTTTCCTCTATATCCCTCTCGCAGATGGCACACCGTTAGCGATACGAAGACCTCCTCTGACAATAATAAGTAAACGAGTGTTCTCACGCGCTTTCTTTTAGCCTTTTTTTTTCTCCTTCTTTCTACGCATGTGTGCGTGCGCGTGGTTTTTTTTTTTCTTCCTTCCTGTTTTAGCTCGTTGTGTGAGAACAAGAAGGAGAAGGAACTAATCCGAGCATTCATCCACTTACTATCTCAGTAGTTTTTTTTTCGTCGTACGTGTGGTATTCAGTGTATGTAAAGGGTTACGAAGTTGCACGCATTTTCATAGGCTTGATATATTATGAACATGCTATTTTTTCCACCATTCTTACTATCGTTGTTATCATCTTGAATCTTTTTGATTGTTATTATCTATAGTTTTATAATATTACTTGTACAAAATGATATCATATCTTGCAAGGTCCAAATAAATTCCGTAAGTAATATTATAAAAGGAAGAGGAAGAATATATTTATATATATTGTGTGAACCTTTTGATGTTTGGATGTTTGTGGCATTATCACGTCAAAACTGCTGATCCGAATACATCAATACCTATTACATAAATAATGTTAAAAATTTTTATGTATTGCTGATAGACATTAAAATTGTAATTTTAAGAGAAAATCGTATGCTATTGGTCTGACTGTATAAATTTTATCACACATAATACATGTGCTACCGATTTTTTAAATTCGAGTTATGTGTTTGGATATTCGTTAGCCGATAATTTATTACAAAACTACACTTATTTAACGGATCGAAATTAAACTTGGTCCGTAGGTACATTAGATTATGACTTAGAATAACATGTGAGACTATTCCAGAATGTTTATACTTTAACAATGGTAATTTTTATCCTACAAATGCTTTAACTATAGCTATCTAATTTTACCTATGTGCGTATACCCATGGAAATCCTTCTTTCCCGAACGCGTCGTTAAATACCATCAATTACATTATATAATGCATGCTAACTTATTTCCAGTTAGTGATTTTCGATTATATTACTTAACTTAACGAAGAATTTTTGATCAATACATTATATTTAAAAAATATGCCAAAACGTGTATACTGTTGCTAACTAACTTGTGCATCAAATTTAACAATTTTGCGGTATTTACAAAAGTACTAAAACACATCTTATTGAATTTGGAATGATGTAATACTATTCTATAATCGATGATACAAAGCTCTCGGAAAAAATTTTTCTGTGACGCAATAAAATACTCAATAAATGCATTTCAAACTTTTGAACCGGAAATATACATAAAAAAAAAGTTCTTCTTCAGTCAAAAAATCGGACGTGAAAAAATCAGATGATGGAAACAAAATTGAATGTCCGAACCTCTGTCCGGAAGCAACAGCAAAAATTTAAAAACCTAAGCAAGCAGAGAAGAATCGGATGAGGAAATTTGCGCGCGGCAGTAACAATTCGCCATAAAAGAATGACAACCTCTCTAAACAACATATTCCAAATTTTTACGCCTCAGTACATCTTTTTAACACTTGTTGGCAGAACGCTATTTCTGACTCTACGAATAAACAAAGTTTGTTTTCCGATGTGTGAGACGATATTTATTAACCGATTGTTTTAATTGGATGGAAAATAGTAACGAAAATAAGCCAGTTAACAGAAGCAGATTAAGATTATTTTGACCATATACTGAGAAGAGACTACATATATGCATATTATATTATTCATCCAACTATCACTAGAAATATTGTCGTCGAGAAAAACTGAAAAGACAACTAAATACACGCGGATCCGTCTGTTGTATGTACGGGAAATGATAATTCCACGCGAGTTATACACGCGTGCACACAGCAGCTGAGTTCCCTGGCTGTGCACTGCAAGCGCTCGCATATTTGCTCGCATAGCCGGTCTCGTCGTCATCGTCATCGTCGTCGTCGTCCGTTCGTGTAACTGTACCAAGCTCCCTCTTCCTCGTCTCTTCACATCCGTCTCTTTACTTTTTCTACTTTTTTTCTTCTTTTTTTTTCTGTTTCCACTGCTGCTGCTCCGAGTTCTCCGAGTACGGGCACACGAGTACGCGCGAGAGAGAAAATAAACAACGAGCGCAAGAGAGGCGGCTCGAGAGAGAGCGTGCTTAACGGGATGCTGAGCGCTTATCGCAGTATTTCGATCGTGTATGCTTAATACGTATATGGATTTTTCGTTTTTGCATGCACTTATACAGTATATATATATATATATACATATACATGCACCTGTATGTTAACGGGGACTTGGCGCGCAATACCACGGCAAGGACGAAGACTACAGTATACGACAAATTGGACGGCCGGTTTGCTGATTTACTTTTATCATGCATATTACCTACGTATACCGATGGCAGGTGTAAGAGACCTTTGTTATTTTAATCATTTAATACCCCTGCATGAATCGTTGACCTCTTTACGCCAGCCTTTTTTGGTTTTCAAGGCTTGGATGAAAAAAAGTACAAGTACGCATATTTTTTACGCATAGGTGTACTACGACTAGAGGTATATTGTTCAAGGGATTCCAAGGGAAGGAATACCGTGTCTAATTCTTTATTCAAGTTGACCATAGTTGAAGTTCATCTACCAGTTATAAAACAATGGAAAACTACAGTCCCTAATTCCTAATCTTTTCAACTATGGCTTATATAATGTGTTATCATTTGAAATCGACTTCTATACAGCGTAGATACGTATTACACGCCCAAGGAGCAGTGGTAAAGAAATTCTCAGATCGCCTGGAGTGTGTACGAATTTTTTTTTTTTTTTTTTCACAAACTCGAAAATAGTACTGATATTTTAGGCAACAGTTAACAATCGCACTCTCGAAATTCCGCAACGTAGATCATCCATAGGTACTTATATTTTCGCTCTACGTGTATTATTTGTGCATAAATGTATAAACTTAAGTATGTAAATACGTGAAATCTTTTAACGCAAAACATGCCGAGTTCGCAAAATGATAAGAAGAAAAAAAAAAAAAAAATTCAAACGAAGAGAGAGAGAGAGAGAGGAAGGATGGATCGCCTAAAACGAGAAGGAGGTAGGAAGGAAGCAATGCGATGCATCTGTTCGCAGGCTGCAGTTATCTAGCTTGTATACGCACACATCTACATAAAGCGTATACAAAGAAGCAAAGGAACAGAGCAGAGAGCGTGGCATTGACCTTAGAGTGTAGTGTGTGGTATATAGAAGAGTAAAGCACAGGAAGGGAGAGATATAGGGACTCGCTGCTGACGATGACGACGACGGCGACGACGACGAAAACGACGAGAAGTAAAGAAAGAAAGAGGATGAGGCGAGTAAAATACCCGACTAGCTGGCTGTCCACCTATAATCGTCCCGCTAGGTAGATAGGTAGGTTGGTGCATCGGGATACTGCGTTTTTCATCCCTCGAACTTGATGCATACTCTTTTTTCTTGTGTATGGATTGAGCAGTACTCTCGGCAGTATAACTTATATACTATTGTATTTGAAATGTTAATTTGTTGGGCTATCGATTAATCTTCACCTGCAAGTTAAATTGTAAAAGTTTCAGTCCAACAAGCCGGGCATTCATTAATTTGCACTTGATTTTCAATCAGGCAACTTTCAATTAATTATCTCTAATCTAATATTGGTCAAAGAACAATCAAACATGATACAGCCCTGTCCACCGTTGTAGCGGATTTCTTCTCTGTTGAAAAAAACCGTATCGAAAAACCATCTCCGAAAACCATATGGAAAACCGCATGAAAACATGTGGTCTTGCTACTCCGTTTTTATGTGGTTTTTTGTCTCAAATCACCATGTGGTTTTCTGAAAACAAAACCACGTTGTTTTTCAAAAACCATGTAGTTTTGTTACATTATGAAATATTTCAATTCTATGTTTTTTGTTCGTAATTATTAGCTATTACTATTTTGCAGTTTTTATGACCACATGGTTTTGTTTAAAAAAAAACCACATGGTTATTTGAGACAAAAAACCACATGAAAACGGAGTAGCAAACCCACATGTTTTCATGCGGTTTTCCATATGGTTTTCGGAGATGGTTTTTCGATATGGTTTTTTTCAATAGTGTTTGAATATTTTTGTCTTGCTTTCGCTCTCCGATAGCTATAATTAGCATGCGGACAAACTATATCGATGTAACTATATGAACAGTAACTGTATATTCATGATATTTATGAGTGAGTTCACAAAAACTGCGATATTTGATGAAGCCTATGTTTATAAACAACGCACTTCATTATTTTAAACCAAAACTGTTTTAAAACTATTTTCTCTAGATAGCCCTTGCGAAATCATGTCGAAAAAATAATTGACGTGGCCGTAGGATAGAAAGAACAGGCCAAAATGTCATTACCGTTATGTGAAGCATTAAAAATTTCATTTTATTACCTTATACTGCCTATGTGTTCACTTTTTAATTTTTTTAAGCTGTATTTTCCAATAATCTTAACCGTCTAGTACCTACCCTTCATAGTAGTTTAGGACGATAAAAAAATATTTTAAAAGTGAACAAGGCATTCTCATCGTGAAGCTTGGTTTTGACTTATTTGAATTGAATGAGATAAATTATATATAGTTGGACCTGACATAACGTAGAAAAAATAATTAATAAATTCTTACTCTTGAAAATCCTATTTCACACACTAAAATATCCCGTTTTTCGTGAAATGATTCGTGTATAGGGGTAAACGGTACAGTTTTTAACACCTTTAGAGTGATTGACCCCCTGTGTAATTTGTACATCCATACATACAGGCTCCATTTAAAAATACACGTGGCGGTCAATCACTATCGGGGGGTCAACAACTGTACCGTTTACCCCTATTATGTAGTGAAATTATTTTATTACTTATATTTATTATATTATTCAATTACATTATATACGTATATGATGTAAAAAAACTACTCAACTTAAGTTTTAAGTGTAAGATAAGTCTACTCACGAAACATAATCTCCTTATTTCTTAGTCCATTGTTGATCGCTCCCTGCTCAGTATAATACTTACGTGTTTGCTCGACGAATGACTAGATCGCACTGTGAGCTTATAGTCAGCTGAGTGAGTCAGTGGTCAAACAAGGACCTACCCGAGGTGCGCACTCTATACTGCGCAATACCCGAGGTGCGCACTCTATACTGCGCAATGAGCTGCGCAGCTCACCTGATGCTTTGATAACAGTGTGATCTACTTAGTCATTCGTCGAGTGAACACATATTTACTGAGCAGTGAGCGATCAACAATGAAGTAAGAAATAAGTAGATTATGTTTCGTGAGTAGACTTATTTTACACTTGAAACTTAAATAGAGTAGTTTTATAATAACGTACACGTATAATTATAATGTAATAAAATAATAAGTTATATTATAATGTCTTCGTATATACAAGTTATTTTATTATATAATACACACAAAAATAACATTGACGAATAATTGACAACCAATGTTACATCATTGCCAACACTCGAAACTAAAACAGAGTAGTTATTAAGAACGTAAATGGCTCATTCCACTGGGGGTACTATACTATCCAGATATGATTTTTTTTTTTTTTACTTATATCTGTGCTCTCTTTCCGCAATTAAAAACTATTGATCACGTGGACTTGACCCCAACATTTATATTTACAAATTGATTTGACGCACAGATATATACTTGATGTATTTTTTTTCATTCCTCAACTAAAATCAACCCTTGCGCGTACATCCAATAAATGTATTGTTTAAAAGATGTAGCATGGAAGGAAGAATGAAAACTCATGCAATTGTTCTCGTCCATGTTGTTACGATGTAATCGAATGCAAGTAGTTAATATTTTGGATTCTAAGAATGAGTAAAGCGGAAGAAATGTTTCTTTGCTGTCTGCTTGCTTGCTAGCACAATGTATTGAAATTTAACCTCCGGATCCACGTGTGGCTTTCTCATTAACAGAGTGTTGGTTTTTTAAGGTGCATACAATGATATCAATTTTTAATCGTTTGATTTTGCTAATTGTAGAAAATAGGATTCCATATAATATACTATGTATGGGATCATACATATTTTATGTTATATGTATGATACAATAGCAATTAGTATGATTCCCCACATAATAAAGCAAGAACAGAAAAAAATGCGGCTTTTACATTTTTTAAGATATTGTACTCTATACTTACTTGTTAACGGTACATTTGAGTTAATTATTTTCAGCGAATCGGACATGGCACCGAACGCCGAGGAGGATCTCTTGGTGACGATACCGCACAACAGCAATCTACATTCAGCCAAGGTAATATCGTTTAATCTAAATTGTACATTTGCAAAATAAAATTATAATTAATTAAAAACATATGTAATTCACTAAATAACTGTGCTTAAAGGGATCAGCGGTTAGTAATTCATTTTGAACTCTTTTATTGAAATATGACACAGATAGATGTTAGATTATTATATCCAATTAATTTTTTAGTCTCAACCAGGAGTCGAAATTTATATCATCCAGTTAGTTAAATTTTTTACAATTTTATTCGTCATACGCCATTTTCTCTCATTATACCATTTAGTTTGAAAAAAAATATCTTCTTACCCTTTGCTTCGGCTTATTTTTGTTTAATAGTCGATTTCACCGAGATCGTGAAAATATGCATTATTTTTTTTCTTACTTTACCCAATGCAAAAGTGGCAAAGTTTCACCAATTCAAATGAAAATTTATAGTTTTGCGTCTTTTTTTACAAAAACGCTTCGGAAATGAAAAAAAGCTGTACGACCGCGAGCATACGCTTTGAAACACCGGCCTTACGCTGCTTATAATACACGCCCAACTCTTACAGTGCTATCTCATGTTTGTGCATAAAATATATCTACGTGCACAAATCTGTACGTGTTGCGACTTTCCACAAATTAATATTAAGTGCATTTGCCGATAATGATGGCTCTGATCAAACTGCAGGAAGAAAACTATGTTCATCGTAGGATGTTTTATGCACAGAAATAGACCAGATGAACAATCAGAACTAAGTATCTCTTTTTTTTGTTATCAAAATATACTTTCTCTTGCGTTGGAATAAAGCGCAAGAATTACGGGCAACGGCCACCTCGTTCGATGTTTTTATTACTCACACTAGCTTTCATTTGCTCCTCCACTAGTACGTAGCAAAAGATCGTTAGCACGAAAAAACATGTGCATACAGTTTTAGGGTACTTTTAAGCCTCTCAATTGCTATTAACTAGTCTGTACGCATGTACATATACCCCCTCGAATATATACACCTTACAATGTACTGTATTCAATTCGAACAGCGCTAGCACAAGTGCAATAAAAATTAACAAAATTGTTCTCGAAGAAAGAAAGAATTGCAAACTGTAGTAGCAGCTGAAATAGAAAAACTTCCAACAAAAATAGGCACTATTAACAGCCAAAGCCAGCTCCGATCAGGATAATTACCAATTTCCAAAATCTGTGTACATCAGGAACAGCGACAAAGGCCACCCACGTACAATGCGGAAGATTACGCGCTCACGTTGCGCCGTTGGGGCAGACGAGCCCTGGGTGGCAAATCATCGGACAATAACGGACAGAGCACCGTGCCGTCGTCGTGCACGAGCTCGAGTTCCGGCTACGCTTCTACCAATCCGGGCGAGATGACTCTAAGACAGTTCACCTCCGTCAGCGAGCTCTTGAACAAACTGCGCGCCGATCTCCGTCTCGCTTTTCCCAGGTAAATTATTACTATACTCTTGGACACCTTCGTGCGTCGCAGGTTGCCGCCCCCCGTGGACATAAAACGGACGAATAAGCAAAGTAGAATGGGAACCGATCTTGCAATGATTTGGATAGGTGTATAATTTTCTGCGAACCAATGAAATGTACCCGGTTACCGATTTCAGTCCCAATAGAGAGAGAGTGGACGAGTTACGAGCCGCCTGTCACCCGATTCATACACACCGCGGCCGTGTCGGAGCTTGACTTTCTTCCGGAGATGGATTAAAAAAAAAAAAAAACCCCGCGCTTTCTAACGCAAAAGTAGGACACTGCAAAAACGCCCGGTGTGTCGTGAAATCGCCAAGACGCACCGTTATACCTTATATCGCTCTGCGTGTAATACTTCTGTGCATGCTCTGTACACTTGTGTGGAAACGACACGATCACCCGCGGGGACAAGCGCGTGCACAAATATATCATACGTTTCGGGGTGGGAGACAGTATTATATCCTCGCGTTGATGAAACCACGGCAGCCGGTTTTTTTTTTTTTTTTATTTTTTCCATACCTTCGCTATCCGGGGACGCGTCGCCGCGGGGATATTATATCGTCATCCGTGTTGTTTTTTTTTTATTTTTTCCATACCGGCGATATCCGGGGACGCGTCGTCGCGTGGATATTATATCGTCATCAGTGCGCGCGCGACGCGTGTATTTCGTGATCAGTGTTTTACCCCGCGAATCCTCCAACAGCTTCGTGCAAGAGTTCGCATCGCCGCCCGCGGACGGCATTGCTCTGCTACTGGAGACGCTGCGCAGCGTCCAGCTGTCCCAGTCGACGCCGCCCTCGGCTACGGGCAGCAATCGCCGACCCCGGGCTCGCCGAGCCGCGCTCGACGAGTTGGGATGCGTCGAGTGCCTGGCCGCTTGCACGGAAAGGTGCCCCGACGCGGCGAGGATACTGGCCCAAGCGCAGCCGGGACTGCTGGCCCTGGCCGTGTGCCTCACGAGCAGTTTGAACCGGACGCGCGTCCTTGCGCTGCAGGTGAGCACTTTTCGATTTGCGCGCGAGTGAT
>JAPYYV010015079.1:0-22530 GCA_030522625.1 Copidosoma aretas
TTTTTTGAGTGGTCTGTCAAAAATTTCTGACGTTATTAAAGAATGACTATCGTTACGGACCACCAGAAGCCTATCTTAACTTATACAAAAGTACTGATTGTTAATCATTAATATCTTTTGAATGAATATGTTGAGCTGTTTTTTTTGACGTTATTTGAAAGCTTGAAACTTAATCAATAAATGTACAAAATTTTATTGAGATCTGACTTTCAAAAAATACGCTTGACATCCCCCTTCAATTTTTTCTCATTTGGTGTTTCATGCTTGAAAATCATTTAAATTTTGTGCTGAATTTTTTCAGAAATGAATTAAAATTTATCCCTGACAATTGTTTTTAACTTTTGATACAATCTATAAGAATATAAGTGTATAATACTCAAAAAAGTAAATTTATTCGACTAATTTTTCCAAGACCGTACCATTTTATGGTTAATACTTGTATTGCTTTTCAAAACTTTGGATAGTGAATTGTATCACCCTTGGATGCTTATAAATCTCCGAGGCTTCCATTACAATTTCATTTATTAAATAACTACGTAAAAATTTATAAATTTCATGCGTCTGAAAATTAAGAGTAAAAACAGACTTTATGTATCCCGAAATAATAGGGTTAGGATATATTATGCATTGGCAAACTTCCAATGTTTTAATTATTCATTCTAATTTATAAATTTTTTTGTTAGTGTAGTTCTTTTAACTAAGATGAAATTATCTCTCAGATTGAAGCAGAGAGAGTAACAACGTAAATAAGTAATTCAATTATATTTTTCGAGTTCAATTAGTCTCGACACTGTACAACAATCACAAATAAATATTAAGGCAACATTCTTTTTAAGCACACAAATTATTTATTTAACGAGTTATTTAACAATAAAATATACTGTTAAAGTTTGATTCCCATGTATATTACATTTGTAAGTATTTAACAAGGCATCTGTGAACAAGCCAAGATTCGAAGGTTTGCCTAGAAAAAGTGTGAGAGCCGCTTGTCCATTCGGCCATCGCAGCTACTGGTTACTATAGTATAGATGTGGTACATAAGTTGTGCCTACGGGCTTGGGTTATATATACCTATAGGTGGTGGGAAGAGCTAGAGTAGAGCGGTTTGGTTTGGGAGACTCTTACGAGCTGTACTGTAGAGGCTTCGGCCAATAGCCACGAGCCTCTACTCTGCCATACTCTACTATGAGCGACACTACCGCACGGTCTGGCAGCACTGTTTCCGTTCCCCTCCATGTAAGAAACAGTGTTTTCTTCCATCCTTTGGGTGAAAGTTTGTAGTTCTGCTGTTCCACTAAGGTGTGGGTAAAAGTACTTCTTCTTCTAGCCTAATCCAACCGTGGAACTGCAAACTTCCGCCCAAGGGATGGAAAAAAGTACTTTTACCCACACCTTAGTGGAGCAGCGGAACTACAAACTTTCACCCAAAGGATGGAAAAAAACACTATTTCTTACATGGAGGGGGAATGGAACTTCCGCACGAACGTGATATGACGCCTCGAGGCAAAGTCGAGAGGGCGTCACAATCACGTTCGTGAGGGCGTTCCTTTTCCCTCCCTTGGAAGAAAATCTACTATTAAAGATTGAAAAGCTACTTTTTGCTAGCGTAGAAACTATGTGTTTCCTACTACACCTAACTGTAGGTACTGGGATATGGCTTTATTATTTTAATTGGCGATAAACAAATGCAATAGAGTTTCTCGCTATATGTTGATTTTCGACTTATTTGGTTAGTCCGGGAACATTTACAAACATTCAAATAAACGACGTGTTTAAACACGAGGACACCGTGCCTAATTGCTAATTAAATGTCGAATAGTAGATTTTTATCATTCAAGCTCGTAATCGACTCGATTGTGCACTGCACTCCAAAGTGTGGAAAGTATAATTAAAAAAGCACGGCATGCCACACGCGTTTTTTGCTAACGCACACAACTGGTGGAGCGTGCAATATTTTTGGTACATTTCACTCTTATGATTATACATAATTAGTATTTTATATTATTATCGGTGTGCAACTGCAACGAGTATTCGCTGTGAGGGTGAAGACAGGTAGCGCCAGAGGCGGTTTTTTTTGCAACGCTGGCTGGATAGAGCACGTATGTTAACAGTGTCAACATACAGATTTGTGCGAATAAATATTATTTTTGCTACCGTAGATGATGTAATATGGACAAGTTTTGCCTTCAGACTCTTACTTAATAGCATTCGACCTTAAAAAAATAAGAAAGGGTGGAAAACTGTTCAGGACCACAGGTACAAAGAGTGAAAATGGAACATCGAACGGCGACGCTTGTTTGATGCAATGTAGTGGCATTAGAACAAAAAGCTTTAGCAAACAGCCTAATAAAGGTGAAATTCAGGTGATTAAATGCGTTTGTATCGAATTATGAATAAACATGATCAAGTCTGACCAATAGAAAGCTGATAATCAAAAACATAGTTCTTATTTTCCATGGTTATTTGGGGTTCTTATCTAAATTCTGCTCACCTAGTGTGTCATACCAGTTGTACTTGGGCCGCGAAGAAGCCAAAAAAATGCAAATAAATCTTTCCATTAATTTATCATACAAATTTGAGTGAAATGTGTCCAGCACTCATATTGAACAAGAGTGGGGTAACTCTTTAGAGGCTTAATTGGGAAGAAATAATTTGTCAAAATATTCTTCAGTGGCCAACAGAGATCATAAACATTAGAACATGTAATGAGAATAAGCTTGGCAAGCAAATTGTTTGAATCACTTCTTTTATTGTATAAACTCCAGAAATTATCCAAGGTTTTCAAAAGTTATCTTCTTCAGTTCTTTTGAAGATTTGCCCAACTCCCGCTCAATATGAGTGCATTATACATTTCACTCAAATTTGTATAATAAATTAGTGGAAAGATTTATTTGCATTTTTTTGGCTTCTTCGCAGCCCAAGTACAACTGGTATGACACACTAGACAAGCAGAATTCTAGATAACAACTCAATAAGGGTTATGTTTTTGATTATCAGCTTTTTGTTTATCCGACGTTAACATGTTTATTTAAAATTTAATAGGAATACATTCAACCACCTGAATTTCACTTTTACTAGGGTGTTTGCTGATGCTTTTTGTTCTAATGACACTGCATTAAAACAAGCGTACGTCGCCGTTTGATATTACATTTTCACTTTTTGTACCCGTGGTCCTGAACATTTTTCTACCCTGTATTCACTCTCACAGCGAATATTAATGTTGCTTAAAGTGCGCGAGAGTGCACATATCACTTTCGACAACAACTCGTCAACTATTGGGCGACGTGCGGCTGTATATACGACAAAGGAGCCTATACTCGGGTGCTGTAGGCTTAATAGGCTATACATAGACAGCATAACATTACAAGTCTTCTACAAAATGTGAAACTCCTCCTCCCAAACCTAAGTTTTACATGCCTTTAACATGTAAAAAAATTAGTCACATTTGCCTAAAATAGTACTGTAAAAAGCCATTGATTTACATAAAATCTCTTCTAAAATGGGTGAAAATTACAAAATACAATATTCTCCCATAATTTATGCACCTCAAGATCATTAATGCTCGCTGAAGCAAAGATATTTCATCAAGCGTCAGTTATTTGGTTAGTCCGGGAAAATTTCAGTTATTCGCTTAGTTTTTGTACCTATTACGGGAATGGGTATGAGGAAATCCAATCCAAATTTGCACGATTGAAAAAAAAAATTAAATTTTTTTTCAAGGCACACCTGTGAAATATATTTTTTCTTTTTCTATGTACCATCAGAAACAAGGGAAAAATCATGTACAAGAAATTTGTGACATGGTATTTTGTGGATCAGAAGATTATGATATTCTATTTTTGAAAATGCTGGGTGAGCAAGGACTTGTACTGCTTTATTTAACCAGCATCTTGTTTTATTGCTGTACAACATCAAGGGTCTTTTTTGAAAGGAACCTGTCTGGATAATTAAACAGGACGCTATTCGACAACAGGACCCAATTATTGAAAAGGTGTCACTAATAATGTAGTTTTCAACTGAAAAATATGCAAATAACTTAAAATTTATTCAAGTTCCAGAAAAAACATTACTATGAAAGTTTATGTTAATAGTTTATTATCGGGATATTACATCAAGACAAGAAGCGAAGACAATGAAGCGGCAACTGGGAGAATCTAAGCAGCAGTGCTTGGATCTGGAACATCAATTACTAAATTTAAGGAGAGTGGTGAAAACTCGTGATGAAGTGATAGTGAAATTGAAAACTGAACTGGCTGAACTGCAGAGAAATTGTGACAATTTTCAGGTTCATTTGGACGACGCGAAGAAAGAAAAGGAGGACACGCTGCGTAAACAATAGGAGGTTCATGAAAGGACACTTTAGCGATTGCAGTCGACTCTCGGTGATGCTTGGGACATGATCATGAAGCTACAAACTGAGCGGAACGCGGTTTTGGCGTAAAGGGACCCTCTTCTGAACGAGAGGCAGGCTCAACGAAATACAGAGTTACACGATCACCAACCTCACGACATAAACCAGATGAGTATCACCGAAAATCTTTTGCTACCACCACCACATGTATCGCAACCACCGCCACCACAGCAATCACAACCATCACAACTATCACAACCACCACAACCATCACAACCACTACATCCACTTCCGATTATGAACACATCTTTTGGACAGTCGGTTTCAAATAGGTTAGAGGCAGGTTCATTAACTCCCTTTAATTTTCAAGTCGATGTTTATGATGGTACTTATTCGATTAGGGATTTCTAAATCAGTTTAACCTTATTGCCAAATTAAATGGATGGGATGAAAATAGAAAAATGGTTGCTCTGATTTCTTGTTTACGTGGAAAGGCAAGATCAGTACTGAGAAAAATATTTGGCTGCGACGTGTTATTCTCAATTACAAAATAGAAAACAAGGCCCAAATGTAGGTTTTCCAAGTTTAGCTGCTGATTAACAGAAATTAGTTGCAGTATTTTATCCTGAGTGCTCGTTTGCTACTCAAGATAAAATTGCTTCTTCGCAATTTATTATTGGAATTGCTGATAATTCAGTAAGGGAAGTGCTTCAATTAGAAAGGATTAAATCTTTGAGAGTTGCTCTCTAACGAGCAATAGAGGTTAAAGCAATTTTTGATGAAAATCGGAGACTTCAAAGGAATAATGATGTTGCAGGAGCGTACAGAGCAGTGCAGTCGAATTCTAATCCAGGAGCGAGTCAGGAAGGAAAACCCTGTAATGCCACCAACGTTGAGTGCTGGAATTGCGGAAAGAAGGGCCACGTGAAGTTCAATTGTCCTTAACCGCATGCGTTCAATCGGCAAGAAAACTAGGTTTTGCTGAACTTCCAGGAGCGAGTTCAACAGTAGGTAATCCAGCTCCTTTGATCCCAGTCTTAAATAGCCGAAGTATTAATGGGAATTCAAGTAAATTTATTTTTACAGGCTTATTAATTAAAAAAATTTGTAATTTTGTTTTAGATTGTGGTTCTGACGCCACAATTTCAAGTTCAAAATTAGTAAATTTAGTGGATGGTAAAATTCCCATTATTTCTAAATCACTGAAATACTTAACAGGTGAGGACGTTCACAGTTATACTATTCTAGCATGAAATTAGTTTGAATCAAGTAAATATTACTTGAAACTATAACATTTTTTTCAGAGGGAATGTTTTTGAGGACTAGTAAATATAATGTTAGAAGTAGAACATATTTACTTGATACAAGTAAATATGTATACTAGTTTTTAGAAAATATTTTATTGGTACTATTCTATCATGGAATTATGTTGAATCAAGTAATAGTTACTTGGATGTCGTAATCGCATACTTGACATAGTTGTCTAGAATGTAGAAAACTGATTAACTAAAATCAAGAAAATTTTTACTGGATACAAGAAAAAAATTTCTTGTACCTATAACATTTTTTGTAGTTTTTTAGATTTATGTATTCCAAGATTATATTTGTAGATGTTAACATGGTAATACAGCTGTAACGGAAGATAAAATGATAGATAGGTATCAGATGAGGGCTCCGATCTGTTAGTTCAAATGTACTTCAGTGAAATTTTCAGAGTTGATTATAATCATTAAGACATGCAATCAATTTGAACTCATATAAAACACGTACAGATGAATTATTAATTATTAACAATTGTGATAATAATGTTACGGGTATTCACGTTGAGTTCTTCGTATGGGAGGAGTGGAGAAAGTGTAAAGACGAGGTGTATGGATTTGTCGGTAGATGGTGTGCAGGTAAATCGTGTTACTGCCGAATTATATTCCGAGTGGTCCCGCCAAAAGGCGGAACCAAGCTAAGCTCGAACCGGATAACTTCGTACTTGTAAGCCGATGCGTTGTCCCCTCGACCGTCAACGCTGCCTTAAGCGACTGGACTATTTTTGTTCTTATGATATGACTGCATTTGTCAGTGACAATAGTATATTCTGGTGGTTTTTTCACTTTTTCAAATAAACAAAGTGCCCAATTTAAATGTTTTTGTAAGGTCTTTTCACAAGCTATATTTTTTATCTGACTCATTTGTCGTACGGTTCTATATTTATTGGCTAATTAAAGGAAAAATCATTTTCTAACCTATGCGAATTTTTTCGAGCGATTCTGTAACAATTTTCAGCTATTACTAAAGATGAACAATTAATATTTATAGCCTCCACTATATGGAACAACTGTTTTTGCTGGAGTATCTTTAACTTAACGGCCTCCAAAAAGAGTTCTATTACACTACTGGCAAATACCTGAATTTCGTGTTTGTAATCTGTAGGTGGTGCATTGAAGAAAGTATAAGATAATTAAATCAATGCATACACTGCAACAATTTAAAAAAATAAAAAAATACATGAAAGAATATCACGTATATCCTTACTGGTAACGATAAATTTATCATCTGTCTTCTATCTTATTTAATATCTAGCTTTATCCTTGGAGCACACGATATATTACTAAAAAAAAAATATCTAAAATACCTATACAATACTATAAAAATATTTTCAACACTCGAAAATACCGATAGGAAAATCAAAATAAGCGAAGATAAATTGTAAGCATCTTATGATGAAACCCATGCATAAACTGATAACTAGTTGGTAATCTCATCTCGTGCTGGTAAACCTAGTATCATACGATTTTAAAGGTCTCACTAGATAATTGTCCTATTCATCTAACTTTCGTATTTCTACAAAATTGTTTCCTATTCTAAGTTTTTGCGTAATCCTTAGTGATGACAATAAAAACGTTATCTTTTGGACTGATCTTAAAGGTGTATGTGTGTCTGTAAAAAAAATGATGGGTCACGTGATGAAGCCTGTTTATTCGATATGTGATTGGTCGAGACTTATTGGGAGCGGGAAAATTTGATCATATTATTTTGAAAAATAAATAAAAATTGATTCAAAGTACTAAAAATAACCTCTAAAAATCATGAAAATAAATTCTCGACCAAACGTTGGGGGTTGGCGCACGACGTGCGTAGGAGGCGAACCCCCAAAAGTTCAATAAATTTTTAAAACATGCATTTAACTTAGCTTCATGGATCTTATAAATTAAAAGAATTTTTGTCATCCAAGCCAAATACTGCATCATAACTAAATTCATATTTCTAGCATAAGTATGTCATCTTTTTATTGACTCCGATAAACATTTCAGCAATGCGTACATAAATAGTTTAAAATGTTATCATTGAAAGACGCTATGTATTATTATAAAAAATAGTCAGAAATACTTATACAATACTATAAACATGATTTTTGGTAGTCTATTATACCGATAGGAAAATAACAATAAGTGACGATAAATTATAAACAAGGAAACCCACATATAACCCGATTACTAGTCATTAGATAATCTCTTCTCTTATAAATTCCGATAAATCACGTGTTTGTACTGTTACTTGTATAAGAATATTTTCATGAAATGTCATATATTACAATATTTATAGGTTTTTTTTAGACATTTTTCTATTCATTATTATCAGTTTTTTTTTATAATTCTTTTTCCGATACAATTTCATACATTCAAATATCATTCTATGATACTATACCGATACAAACCTATAAATCAATCAATTTAATAAGTATATTTGTAGCTATTTGCAGGTGCAAATACATATTTTGTTGAAGGAAACCAATTTTTTTTATCGAATTTTATCAATTACCGCTTTAGGTTGACCCCCGTCCCCCCATAAGCCCCCATTATAGCATTTTTCCAAACCCCTTTTCTCAAAGCTACGTGGTTTTTGAAATTTCTTAAAATTTGTTAAATTATTGCACTTACTAAAGATTTTTTTCAATGATAATTTACTTTACAAGTACAAAAATATTATACAGTGAAGTCTTAAATTTACTTTACGTATCGAATAATACATGTAATATAATTTAAAACGTAATACATTGTATAATTTACAGTTTTGAATGCATCTGAAATTCCGAATACTACAGCTATCCAGTCATGGATATTAAATTATACAAACATACCATAACTTTTTCCAACCACTCTATTACATGTTCTAAACAATCAACTTATAATCAAGCAAACAATGTGATGTACAAAGACATTTCTAATAATATTAATACGTAATAGTTTAATATCTAACTAAACTTTCCATCACATATTCAGTTATTCGTACGCGTGAACTTGCTGTCGTTTGCACACACAGCAGTGAGCGATTGTCAAAAGCCTGTCGATTATCACTTATCAAGCCCATTATGCATGTGCTGTGGTAAAAAACATAGAATTACATTAACCCCCCACCCCCCCCCCCCCGCCCCCGTCCGGCCCCCACCCTCCCCCCCCCCCCCCCCCTCCACCCATACTATTTTGGGTGGCCATCACTAACGAGCAGGGTGTTTTTTTACCTTGGACTCAAATGCCAACAAAATAAGATACACCCAAGGGTCGTTAATTGTTTCCTCGCATGGCAGAGCTTATAACAGCAGTTTTGAAATTAGATTGTATGCACCTGCACGTCATGTTACGTCATTGACGCCAATTTACGTGAAATCTGGGAAAGAATGAACGACCCTTGGGAGTACATGACGTTTTTCATGTATTCTTCCCAATATCTTTCATATGCTATAGTTTTGTTACTTTATAGATCGGTATTTGCTCCGAGAATAAAATTGGAGGGGATAACAGATTCCACGGCAGGTCCCATGGTGGCGAATAAATGCGATCTGACGGTACTCCTGTATTGGCTTGCAGAATGAACTTGGAGGGGATAAAACGATATACGCCAGCGCCCACGGTGGAGATTCAGTGAAACCCGGGGGGAAGCAAGCAAATAAGTGATCCCAGCCAAATTAGAATTTGTAAATGAAATAGATATTGAGTCGCGATATCATTGCGCTATAATTGAAAAAAGAGGCTAGAAAACCGAAGTGCATGTGAATATCTGTCAATATCTTTATGTGCGTTGTAATAACATACATGAAGCGTAAAAGTTGTAGCTGATAAAAAAATTAATACGTACGTCTTCATACGGTGTGGATTGGTGCAGGCATTTTGAGAGTATGCGGAGGAGAAGCTACACCTGTCAATCTGTGAACAATTTTCTGTGTTCACTTTCCTAAGCAGTTGCACTTTCAATAAACATACTGTCCAAATGCCTGCACCAATCCACACCGTATAAAGACGTACGAATTCATATTTGATCAGCTACAACTTTTACGCTTCATATTTGCCAGTGCAACGTATATTAACAAAGATATTGACAGATATTCACGTGCGCTTTGGTTTTCCAACCTCTCATTTTCAATTCACAGGAAAAAAAATCTATTTCATTTATACATCCTAATTTTGCTGCGATCACTTGTTTGCTTGCCCCAGGTCTCCAACTTTGACCAGGACCTGAGGCGCTACTTGTCATTATTTAAGTCAACACCAAACTAAGAGCAAAATCATGATTTTATCGAATATCTTGATAAATCGGAATTATATTGAGAAGAAATTCATTCCCAAACATATTAGGGAAACCAGCTTAAGGTATACAATCCGTTGTCACTAACAAATCAAACTTTTCTTGAATTTGAAGTATGTTATACATTAAGTTTTTTCATGTTATTAAAATTTTTTTAAAGTAATGGTATCGAGACTTGTTTTTAAGATATTTTAGTTTAAAATATCGTCTCTTAACATAGGTTGTAATGGGATACACCAATAACAGCTTGAAAGAAATACGTAACAAATCAAACTATTTGTATAAAAAATACTATACGAATCTTGAAAATTTCTGCTTTATTCTTTCAAATTATGGTGTGATGGCTCTAAATAAAAGTCAGTTTATTGATTAATATTCTTCCTATGACAAAAACATACAGCCATAACGTATAAGACTGTCATCAAACGGTAAATAACGCGTACACTCGTTTGACTACCTCAGTCCACGGATTTTCTACCTTTACATACAAGTTGGTGTAATGTTAAGACTTTGTCAGTAATCATTAATTTAAAGAGAATCTTAATGCTGAAACAGTAATCTTGTCTGCTCTGCACGTGTCACACATATGTGTAACAGTGTATACGTAGCAGACGTACAAGTGTGGTAGTAAGTTTAAAAGTTTCTACTCTGTTGTAACCTCTGAATTGGAAAGTAATACATAGTTTTTATATGCTATTCGATGCATACCCACTGCTCAAAATAGAATGATAACGCTGAGAACCTTCTAATTTAGTTATTTTTGGATCATTTTTATGAACAGAATGATTCTTTCTCTCCTAAAAGAATCAGTTACACGCGACTGTCGACAGAATAACTCTCGATCTGATTGGTTGAGACTAGCTGAGAGCGGGAAAATTTAAAAACGAGAAAACTTAATATGTTTGGTTAATAGTTAGGGGTTGGCGCGCGAAGCGTGCAGGGGCAGAGCCCCCTAGTTTCATAAAAGATTGTGTTTCTCTCATGCACATATAGAAAGATACCCTCGCGTACCTTCAGAACGCCAGCTTTGACCACGAGCGGAAGGCACTGCGGTCATTCTCGGAGCGAATATCTAACGACTATATGAGCTAAGCAGATCGTATAAATGCTGTCTAGTGATCATTTTTGGATACTTTCTCATCAGTGAGCCCAAAAACTGAACACGTTTTTAGAGTAATAATGTAAGGTAAAAGTACCGATGCCGAAACGCACTTTTAACGTATGTCCCAAAGGTGAAACAGTCAATACACCCTCAATAACTAATAAACTCTTGAAATTTCTATCATGAAAAAAAATTTATACAGGACATTCAAAGTTGTGTCTTATTGAACCAATAAAATTAACTATTTTAAAATGCATTACACTAGAATACATTTTTCTTTAATATCACTGTTTCAACATACGTACAATTTGAATCATAACCTCAAATATTTAATGTCCGGTTGGTGAAGCACACATATTCCATTTAAATAATATGTACGTTTTGCCATTGGGACATGCATTTCTATGGTGTTTCGTATTATGTTCAACAACTATGTTGTCAATTTTTATTGTTTAAAGTAATGTGTATCATCAAAATAATAGTTTAAAAAAATTATACATTTAACAGGAACACAAGACACATCTATAGCTATTAATATGTTTATAAAATCTCCTATTTGTAATTTTACATGAATTTACAAAGGAAATTTTACCAAAAACCGTTTCACCATCAGTACTTTTACCTTATGGCTAAATGGGTTAAAACATTAACTACACACGGAGAGAACTCTGAAACACGGTAGGATAGAGCGGACCATACTACGTTTGCTCGGGAGCCATACGAATTTGATATGGCAAGATGCAACGTTAGTATTGGGATCCCAAAAGGTCACATCACTCTCATGATATGTATATATATATAGCCAAGTGCATGGAAATTAACACAGGCTTTATGGGAGCACATCTGTTTTTATTTTTTTTACGCCTACAACGATTGTATTACGTTAAAAACCTGCAAATAACATGTTTTCAAGGAGATAAAGGTACCGTAGATATTTTTTTTCCCATGGAATCGTTACTTGAAGCTTAGAACCTTAGTTTGAAAGTGCGAAACGCACATTCAACCTGTATAAATCCCTTCTGCCTCTGTCTATATATAGGTATACAAACAGAACTTTGGTACAGGTTAAATGTGCGTTTCGCACTTCCGAACTAAGGTTCTAAGCTTCAAGTAACGATTCCATTGGGAAAAAAATATCTAAGGTACCCTTATTTCCTTGGAAACATGTTATTTGCAGGCTTTAAACGTAATACAATTCTTGTAGGCGTAAAAAAAAAAAAAAAAAAAACGAGCCAAAGGGGGCTCTGGCACCCACCTACACAGTGAAACTTTTTAAATTTTTTTCTTTTAAAGTGTGAAAATTCCACTATTTCTTCAAGTGAGAGCAGTTTTGACTAAAAAATAAGTGAATTTCACTTATTTTGAAGTGAAATATTTTTTTTAGAAAGTGACTTGGTCACTTTTTATAAATGAAACAATAGTCACTTAAGAAATAAGTGATAAGCATGACCTTAAATTATATATTTCAGTACATACTGTTAGCCGCTAGATGGCTACCACTTCCTACAAGTGTTATAATCATGTCTAGGGCTTAAATAAGCGCGGTCGCTGGTGTATGATTCCCGGGCCGTTTGAGCTGTCGTCCCGCGCGCGTCGACGCTCGCAACACAACCTAACCTAAAAGTGTCGAGGCTGAAAAAACTATATAGTCCTGCCTTTCCTCGACGACAATCGCCACCCCCACACTGAGATGACGGGCCTGGTGAGGTCTCCACCCACCAGCATGCTTCGTCAACCCCAGAGACCGAAATGGACATTGACCAGCTGGGCTCCTTTGTCCAAGCAAAAAGCACGAGAGTGAGCAAGAGAAAGCTCAGCGATAGAGAAGACCCGGTAAAAATCGAAACGCAAAACAAGTTTCGCTTATTAGCTGATAACAAGAGTGACCCGTCAGATCGGCAGAAGGCGCCAAGGAGACCAAGTCAAACCCAAAACAGTGGTGAGCCCAACAACACCAAGACAACACAACCCACTGCTTCCGTGCTAAGGGCATCCCACCTATAGTTATACCCAATTTTATAATTGACCCGATCAGCTCTGAACTAACGTTCAAAAAGTTCTGCAAGCAATCAGTCCAGTTCAAGTTTAAAAACAGGAACACGTACATTTATACAAACTGCAAAGCAGACTTCGAATATTTCAGAAAATGCTCACCAGACAAAAAGCTTCAGTTTTATACCTATACCTCCAGCTGGGAAAACTCTAAAAAGATAGTCCTAAAAGGACTACCAGTAATTCTTGATGAAGCAGTCAAAGAAGAACTGTCAGAAAAAGGCATCATGCGCTCAGAAATCTCTGTCATCAAAAGGAAAGATGCCCCAATGCCACTTCACCCGGTCAGACTACTAAAAATCAGCAACGACAACAACATCAAAGACGTGCGAGCCATCAAACATTTATTCAACACCAAAGTCTCTTGAGAAAGCTACGTGAATAAAAGAGGTTTCACACAATGCCACAGATGCCAAAGATTTGGACATGGTTCAAAGAACTGCAACTTGAACCCCAGGTGCGTAAAGTGTGGCCTTGACCACCTGACCTCTGACTGTACCAAAATACAAGAGCAAGCACCAGAGTGTGCAAACTGCGGGGAAGCTCGCCCGGCAAGTTACTCCAAATGCCTAAAAGCACCGAAACCTAAACCCAAGCAATTTGAAAGACCTAAGGATAGAGATTCTACTCAGAAAATGGAAATTACTCCCAGATACGACTTAAAAAACTTCCCATATTTACAAGCTTCGAAGCCAAAGGCAACGAACAACCAAGGTCCCCAGCAAACAGACGACATTGACAAATTACTGCAGATATTAGAAATAATCGAGAAAATCAAGACAAAAGTGAATCAAGACGAACTCCTGGCCATGCTAATTCAGATTGAAAATTGTATCTCTCTCTGTGAGTCTAGCGAGCAATTTCCACTTGCACTCCTCAAGACACTTGGCAACAACAACGCCAACTAAAATCGCGTTCTAGAACGCAGACGATCTCGCAGGAAAGTGGTACGAGCTGAAGTATTTTATACAACAGCACAACATTGATATAATGGCCATAGGAGGAACAAAAATAGAAGGCATACATTTTCACATGCAAGGATACAGCATTTACAGAAAGGATCGAAATAGACATGGGGGTGGAGTCATGATCATGTGCAAGAACTCACAAAAACACTACCTCCTTCAAACCAAAACAACCAAAATCGAGACCATAGGTATAGGCCTCGTCAATGGCCCAAAAGTATTCGCAGCCTACTGCCCACCCGACAAGCCAATCACCAATTCGGAGCTAAACACAATCTTCAACACAGCAAATCAAGTTATACTCATAGGAGACTTTAACGCCAAACACACCACATGGACTAACAAGAAAACGAACAAAAATGGCAAGACCCTGTTTGAATATACCCTTATCAGATTGATCACAGTAGTAGACCCTAGAGAGTACACCATTAGTCCCTACTCCACCACACAAAACCTTTCAGCCATTGACATAGCTATCGTCAAAAATTTCCCCCACAGCATCTCCATTCAAGTCATACATGAGCTCAGTTAAAATCACATGCCATGCGCTTTTGAACTAGGCAACGCGTACCAAGCACCAGAACCTCTACATGCTACCCTTAACATCAAAAAGACAGATTGTAACCGATTCAGAGAATTATTCCACTCCAGCATCACCATCAACAACAAAATGCAAACAAACCAAGATATAGACACAAATATCACAGAACTGACCAAAATAATTATGGTTGCAGTTAAAGACTCAACGCCAAAATCAGACTCAACCAACAGTAAAACCTTACCAAAGCACATCCAACAGCTAATCAAAGACAGAAACTCAGTGAGAAGGACCCTTCAACGCAACAGATCTGAAGAAAATAGAATAATAATTAACAGACTAAACACCAAAATCAGCTCAAAAATCAAAAAATGGAAAAACAACAACTGAGACAAGAAGCTAAAAGATCTAGATACCAGAGACAACTCTCTCTGGAAAATGACCAAGTCACTTACCAAGAGAACCAACCATCGAATCCCACCGTTAGTTGATGGACACGACATAGCTCTCTCTGACGAAGAAAAGGCTGAGGCCCTGGCCACCAATTTTGAAAAGATACACAAAATTACACAGCATTATGGCGATCCAGAATCCAACGACATAATCCGCCAAATTACAGACACCGCCAGAAGTAGAGACCATAACCAAGGAGAAATTAAACTAGTCGCTCCACAAGAAATCAAATGCATCATTAAAAAATTTAAGAATAACAAGGCTCCAGGAGAAGACGGCATAACAAACATAGTATTGAAAAATCTTAACAACAAAACACTCATCCAACTAACGCATGTCTTCAATGCATGCCTAAACCAGGCCTATTTTCCAAAGGTATGGAAAACTGCTTCACTTCTAGCCTTCCACAAACCAGGTGAGGATCCATCAATGCCTTCCAGCTGTAGACCCATCAGCTTTCTCTCAACGCTGAGTAAGATACTAGAAAATCTTATCTTAAATAGAATCAAAACACAGACTGATCTTGATGATATTTTTAGTGATACACAGTTCGGCTTCAGACAAAACAGAAGCACAGTAATGCAAATAGCCAAAGTTACTTGCGAAATCCTAAACAACTTTAACATGAAGAGATCTACAGCAGCGATGCTCCTAGATGCGGAGAAAGCCTTCGACACAGTCTGCCATGACAGGCTTGTCTACTCGCTAACTGAAGCTAGCATCCCAGATTACTTAGTCAAAATCGTCTCAAGCTTCCTCGCAAACAGGAGCTTCAATGTGAAACTAAAAAACAGAACATCAACAACAAAGAATGTAGCAGCAGGTGTTCCACAAGGTTCTATCCTAGGTCCACTACTCAACATCATCTACATGAATGATACCCCGACAGATCTCCAAGTGAAAGTAGCACAGTTCGCTGATGACACAATGTACTACAGCCACTCACGCAGAGGTCATCAAGCACTCAAATACATCAAGGATCACACAGATGTCCTAGAAATATACTACGATGAAACGAAGACAACAATAAATAAGGCCGAGACCGAGTGTATTATCTTCACCACAAGCACCCGTAAACTACTAGAGTCAATAGACCTATTCGGTGAGCAAGTGAAGCTGAGCACTGCAGTCAAGTACCTGGGGGTAATACTTGACAGTAAGCTCAACTTCTAGAAGCACATCGACAGGGTCATCTCAAATGTCACCAAAGCCATTGGTGCTCTGATACCCATCTTGGGCAAATCCAGTAAACTAACCTACCAAAACAAACTAGCCATCTATAAAACAATCATAAGACCAGCAATTCTCTATGCAACACCTGTCTAGGGATCACTAGCCTCGGAACCAAACCTCAAAAGACTCCAAAGGATCCAGAACAGATGCCTCAGAATGGCACTTGGAGCCCCAAAGCACACAAGAATAACTGACCTACATGGAAGGACCAACATACAAAAATTAGATGCAGTCATTGCAGAGCAAGCCAGGTCTTTCTATCAAAAAATAAAACTAAAGTCCCTCTCCTTCCTAAGGGAATTGAATGAAAACACAGTGCCTTATAAAATCAAATACAAGCTCCCACAAACTAGATACACTTGACAAATAACGCCAAATAAAATCAAAACAGCATATTCCCCCATATGGGCACCACCTCTTCACCAAACCAAATCAATCTCTTTTCCATTGCAAGAAATAGGAGAAGATAACCAAAACTCCGCATCACATAAAAATCAGAACTCTTCAAACACAAAAACGCAAGTTAAGCTTCCCGGATTAAAACGCTTCGGCGCTAGGAACAGGGATGCGCAGTAGCGCGACAACTACATTATTCTGAGCAGTATTATATAGTACCCTCACTCAAACCACAGCCTACAAGACGCCATTTAGATGGACTAGACTGTATGATTCCCGATGCGAGTCGGAGGATCCATGACCCGAAAGTAGTGGTCGGATTAGTTGTTTACCTGGCTATAAAGACTTCTCTTGAAGAAGGGGCTTTCATCAAGTTGTTGACTTAATTATTGTGTCATATTTCAATAATTTTTTGAGTGCATTTGACTTATTTCTTGAGAGCATATTTCACTTATTTCTTGAGTGAATATTTCACTTTTTTAAAATGTGTATAGCCACTTTTCTAACGTGAACGACTTATAACTTTAGCAAAAAGTGAATATGCACCCTAAATAAGTAAAATTTTACTCTTTCAAATTTAGATAGTAAGAGAATTACAGAGTATAACCATGGCACGACGTGCGGCCAGGCTGGCTAGTAAGAGACTGCCCGCTTTCATCGAATCTTCCGATTATTCCAAATAACTTCCTACGCTGATAACATCTCTAATGTCGCGCTCGCACTTGACACATACGCTCACACACTTATTCTTAGTTCCGTAGATAACACCCACAATATATATATATATATATATATATTTATATAGATATAAAGAAGGCTTAGGAAATAGTAAAAAATCATTTACATCAATAAATGTTTATTCAATCATATAAAATGGATGATATCCATATTTTTAATAAAATATGTTTGTAACACGCAAGGGTTCAGCTCTGCACAGGACACCTCTACACAAGTACTATATACCTTATATCACTATAGCTATATAATATAGTGGCTGCATACGGTGTCGATTGCTTCTATAGAGTTGTACCGTAAAGGACTGGACCCTTGCCCCAGATAATGGAGCTTAATTCGAAAAATTACCCTATTTACGAATAAATAAAAAAATTGGGTTCGTCACGTGTGGCACACCGCAGAAGTGATAACTCCAAAGGTTATTAAATGTGTACAAATGTATTAAAAGAGAGAACGAGAGTAAGTGAGTGATAGATAGGAGATGGAAGTCATGTGCGTAAATATCATGGCGAATAAAGAAAACTGTACATGAGATGCAATTAGTTTATTCTAAAATAAAAGCAACTTAAAACGTCTTTTTTAAGTTATTTTGTTTCTAAACAACATAAAAAATCATTTCTAAATAACGTATGCATGTCTGCATTGAATTGTAAAAATTGTTATTTTTCACCTATCTTGCTTACCCGTCAATGTACAGCGTATTTTCTGTTTTTTAAAGGTCGTGCTGTCATAAAATATTTCTGGCATAATTTATACGCATTGGAATTCATATTTTAAACGTGTTGTAATTTTTTTCGAAATTTTTTTACCTCTTTTTTACCAAGACATACCCGAAATTAGGAAAATTGCGGATATGACGTAACGTCGAAGAAATTCGCTCCAATTGTCCGACTATATATTTATATACCCTTCAGGGTACCCGTGAAAATGGGTTTTTTTTAGCCTATCTGGCTTTCTGATTGAGATATTTCGTATTTTTAAATATTCCGAGATTATGTGTGCATAAAACCGAAAATAATTAGTTCTGCATACTTGTCATGATTTCCTAAACATGCTTTTTTTTTCAAAATTTTTCCATATCATTTCGATGTGGATACATCCAAAACACTGGAAATTGAGGTTATGTTTTTACATCACAAACACCTCTTTATTAATGCTCCGCGATATGATTGTTTTTTTCCCTTTACGAAACCCATAAGAATTGTTATTTTTAATGTCGCGTATTTCCAAATAGTTTGAGGTTAAGTCATAATAACAACCCGTTTAATTAATAATGGGCATCTGCATCGATCTGCTGAGGCTGCAAGAATTTTTTTGTAATTTTTTACTGTATTTAAATAAAAATAAGAACAAGTCTTTACATGTGTATATTACACTCACATACGCTCACACTTACACACATTTACACAGACATCCACACGTATGTACGTACGTACACACAAACATACTAAACACACGGTATACATAATACACTATACATTGACGATATAAGTATATATGTGGCGGAATCTCAAGCCGAACGGTGAGACTGGAGCGGTCACCGATCCACTTATGTTGCGTAACTTAAAAATTTTTGAAAGAACAAGACGCAATAAAAATCAAATAATTCATCTATAGAATCTCGTATGAATTAACTTATAATGGAAAAAAAGGTATGGCTCTCCCTCTCTTTCTCTCTTTTTCCATGCCTGTCTCTCTCTCTCTCTCTCTCTCTTCCTTTTCCCATGCCTGTACGTACGGTAAAATAATGTAAAACTTTGCTCTTAAAGTTTCAAAAAAAATTGTTTGATAAAGTAAATAAAATAAATAATTTATAAATAATTGTAATAATAAATGAATTAATAAACAGTGAATACACATTTTAACTTAAAACTAAGTCATAAACCACAGCAAAAGAGGCAGTGAAAGTAGTTGTCTGAAAGAGATAGCCCGTAGGTAGAGGGATACGGTGCTCGGCTCACGTTCAAACTTTGGGGAAAGTGTTTTTTTTTTTTTTTTGGAATCGAAAAATTACAATTTATTTTTGTTTCATATTTTTAAAATAGAGAAAATAGGAATCCAAATTTACTTCCGGTATACATTGACTTCACTTTCGTTACACATTTCCAAATCTATTTCCGTTACACATTTTAAAGAGAGAGGGAATGTTAAAATCGTTGATTTACCCCTCTGCATAAGACGCCTATAGAAGTATACCTTTAAAAAAAAAAGATGTTTCCCCATAAGGCCTGTATTAATTTTCATGCACTTGGCTATATAGTTATATCGCAAGATTCACATAGTCACGTGACCTTTCGGGATCCCCATAGTGAGAGCCATCTGTAGTATGCATTGCTCTACGCTACTGCAGCATGCGCTGCTTTATGCTATACCATTGCTTCAGAGTTCTCTCCGTGGAGATATTTAATCAGTCCCGCAGTTAAATGATATCTTAATAGATCTCGATAACAATTATCATATTGTCCATGGTGTATAGAAAAAGTATGTTATGAAAATATCACTGAAAACGACTTGCCTTTAAAGTTTTCGTAAAAAAGATATTTGCTCTCTCTGTTGGCTGTGAATAAATGAAGCACTTGTACTTCTTTTATATGACAAAAGACGAATAATGCATTGTTATCATACCAGTGGTTATTATTGTAAAAGTTTTTGACAGTTCCAAATACAAATAACAATTAGGCAGTATTGTAGTAGCCTCGTCGCTACCGCAGCATATCTCTGCCTCCTCGCAGAGCATTAAGAAACATGACATTGCTGTCAGAACAGATTCCATGTCAATGTTCCACAAGTGTATGAACAAAGCTTCCTGAAATTTTATAGACATCTGATTAGATTTCGTTATTTTTCGACTCACACGTGCGAAACAAAATAGTGTGACACAAACCTCAAGTTTGTTCGTCATCTTGGTCAATTTATTCGGCTCTTTTTTAAGTCGTACCTCGCAATAATTTGCATGTCGTGCCAAGAACGCGTTACGACAGCTGAGCAGATCGCGGAGCCATTTGAGTATGTATTTGTCCCGATCAGTTCTGCGGTCAGCTAAGTTTTTCGATATTGCCATGAGAATTTCGTAACTCACGTCCCAAAACATGTCAATCGAGTTCTCAGGATTCCATTCCCGCATCTTCTCGGGCTCGTGAAGCATAAGCAGGGCCTGCTGCGCTTCATGAGAAACGTCAAGAGTAGGTGAGGTCAAAGCGACTGCAGCCAAACTCTTAAATAGGCTCATCGTTGACATGCACTTTTCGTTGCCGTCATTCTGTTCAAGAAGAATTGGATTTAGGTATGAAAGTATTAGTTACATATGTAATCGATCACGAACCTATGCTCACGCTGGTCCTAGCTCACGTTGGTCCTAGCTCACCTACCCCCTCCAGCTCGTGCTGTTCGACGAGCAGATTTTTACCCCCTCCAGCGCACGTGAATTTTTTACCCCCTCCAGACCACCGAGAGCGTGGACCTAAGGAGTGACTTCAAGAGCTTACTCTTATTTTCATTAAAAAAATGTGCACTTTGAAATAGTGCTATTAGTACAAAGGGCTACCGGGCTCTCGGTGGCACAGACGGTAGCCTACCTGACTGTCACGCCGAGGGCCGGGGTTCAAGCCCGACCGCAGTTCCGCCTGAGCGCTCGTAGCGAACGGCCACGCAAGCCTCTCTCTCTCCGCGCGCGTGTCATAACCTATACTAAGCCGCCTTGCATCTTTCGAAGTTAAGGCCGGGCGTTGAGCCAAAAGTGTGCACTACAGAACTCCTAGGCCTCATGGCCGCCTACGGAACATAAAAAGCGGTCCAGCAGCGAAGATGCCTAGTGCCACTCATAGCCATAGCTAGTTATGACATAGCAGCAGAGAGCAGCGTTATCCCTGCCTTTTGCCGATGCTCACCTCGAGCAATGAGGAGCAGACAATCAGCCGCACTTTCAAGGCCCCCGGCCTCCGAGCCCTTCGGCCTTCAAACCCGCTCAGCTTAACATGGGTGAGGAACTCGACTCAAAAAAGCCGGATGGGTCCCCCCTCAGGCTAAGCAGGACGACTTCGCCAGCCTCAGGCAGCTCTCAACCTGAAGTGACCAAGGTATGGCAGATCTCTAACAAGATGCCGAATTCAAAGGCACTTGACAAAATCTTAAAGCAAGCGCAAAAGGAGTTTGGCCTCTGGCGAAAATCTAGTTCCTCATGTACGCCCAACACAGGCTCCACCAAAAAAGGACCACTGGCGATGTCGCCGTCGGAAATTACTAACTCGCCATCCAAGCGACGCTCCGACGAGCCAAGACATGCAACATCCGATGAATGGCACAAGCCTAAACATTTTTCAAAACCCTATTCGGAGAAGAGTCATCGGAGAAGTGCCTCTCTTCTCTCTCAGAACAGCTTTTCTGCCCTGATCGACGAAGAGGATGAGGAGGAGGAAACCCAAGATCATCTCCTGGATAACAAGGCTGATCCCTATGTAAATGGACAAGCCCTTGGTACTCCGCCGACATCCCATAAAGCGCCTCCCCCATGGCGCCTACCCAAGCTTGGCTCAACGCGGTCAGCCGCTTACCATATTACCGACAACTCAAGCAGCTCAACGGATACCGAACAACAAGCAGGGCCGTCACAGCTCCCAAGATGGCGCAACCTACCAGCAAGCTCACACCAGGGACGAAGTCAACCCCGAGCAACAGCATCAACAGCCAAACATGAACCGCCCACCCCTAATATACGTAGGTAATCCAAAAATCGAACACCTGGCCATAGTATTGAAAAGTGCCGGTCTTAAAAAAAGTGACTTTTTTTTCAAACAAACTGACGTGAATGAATGCGTTGTTTATACCCGTGCTATTACCAAGTATTATACTATTGTAACAGCTCTCAAAGAGAACAAGTTAGAATTCTTTACATATACCCCTAAAAGCGCTAAGCTCAAGAATTTCGTTCTTAAAGGCATATCAAGGAATTTCCCACCTGACATAATAAAAAACGAAATTCTTGAACACAACCTCTCAAATGTTAACATTTATAAAATCACTACAATCAACTTTGGTAAAAACAAAAAAGGTAAAGACTTTTATCTCGTTCAACTGAGTGCTGATAGTATAGTCCAAAATCTAACTAAAATTAAATCTCTAGCTTATCAAAAAG
>JAPYYV010015080.1:0-23379 GCA_030522625.1 Copidosoma aretas
GTTCTTTTCTCCTGTCCGCCGATCGGACTTGGTGGTTCGCGCTTGGAAATAGCACGCGCGCGTGGGAAACTGGAAAAGGATGATAGTTTTTGCCGGCCGATTCTCGTTTCGAAGGCTCGTTTCCGAATGTCGGTGTACGTAACTGCTTGTATACATTTATATACACATCTAATTGTATATTGGTCACAATAACCGGTCGCTCGGCTAATTGCACTGTACGATACGGGTATACACATACATGTAATCGGGGGAACGAACAGTAGCGCGGGCTGTGCACGAAAGCAGCTCTCGTGATAAAGAGAAACCAAACAGTCTCGGTTTTCGTGCATTGTCCCCTTCTCCCCCGTACACCGAGGGCCAACGATTAATTTTCATCCGCGTCCAATGAACCCCGTGTGTACCGCGGCAAGCTCGTCCACCGGTCGCATTGTTTGGCTTATCGGTACGTACAACGGACGATTATTATCCAACGGCCGCCGTTGCGTTACAGACGCATCCTTTAACATTGTATACAGTACTCGCGTGATTTCCGGCTCGAAGGACCCGTTTTGCTCTCGCAACGTGTACATAACGCACCCGTCGTACGTTTCTTTGTTCCACCATCGGCCAAAGGCCCCTACACCGTGTTCGTGCCCACGGACAAGGCCTTCCGCACGCTGCTGGTCCAGCTCGGCGGGCCCGAGAAGGCGGAGCAGAAGTTCCGCGACAACCCGCGCCTGCTCAGCGGGGTGAGTCCGACGTTCTCTCTTCTTATCTCATTGATCGTTCGGCTTTCTCCGCACGTATACGATAAAAATCTGATCGTTCGCGGCACAGCTGCTGCTGCACCACGTCGTCCCCGGCGCTTTCCGGATAGACAGTCTGCAGGACGAGATGACCGGGGTCAGTCTGGCGGGCACCCAGCTGCGCGTCAACGTTTACCAGATGCACGACCACGAGTGGAACGACATTCAGGTATGTCGCGGGTATATACTACCAAGTTTTCGGTGAACGCTCACTGATCAGAACGGTTGTTCAAGAGTCCGCGGATGATCATCCGGACTCGATTCCGAAAGAGCGGGAGCAAAAAAAAAACAAAAAAAAAACAAAAAAAAAACTCGACGCTCCGACTCGATTCTGTCATCCTCTCGTGATAAAAAACACGATTCGCAGGTGACGACGATAAACGGGGCCCGCGTCGCGCCGAACAAGCGCGACGTCGAGATACCCCAGGGCCTGGCCCACGCGATCGACCGCGTGATGTTCCCGCTGCCGGTGGGCGACCTCGTCCAGACCCTCCAGGCGGACCGCGAGCGCCGGTTCTCGGGCTTCCTCAAGATCCTCCACGCCTCGGGCCTCGAGGACACCCTCGCCGGACCCAAGACGTTCACGGTATTCGCGCCCACCGACGCGGCGCTGGCCGAGGCCTCGCTGCGCACAGCGGCCGAGAGCCCCGTCTGGCAGGAATCCGACGGCCCCGAGGCCGCCAGGGAGCTCGTGCTCAGGCACGTCGTTCCCGCGACGCTCTACACGGCCGGCATGCGCTACTATCATCAGAAGGACTCGCTCAGGCAGCAGGCGCCCGTGCAGATACAGAAGACCGGCGGTGAGTTCGTTGTCGCGTTTGTTTATACGTACATAATATGTACATGGACAAACAGCGAACAAAGGTCCCCGGCGACGCTTGAGTGTCCCCCTTTATTATGCGGTCAACGCCGGCCGCTGCATCCATACATCGGCTCCTCCGCGATTTACTAAATTAAGCATCTGTGATGGGGGGGGGGGAGGGGGGGGGGCGTTTCTCTCCGAGAAAGCGATCCTCTTTTCGCAATCCCTTCGTATAGCCCCCGTCCGCTTCCTTTACATGCACTGCACGTTTACCACACTTATCCCGCGCATCTGATCGCCGATGCACGTGTACGTTGTAATACAGGTACATATATACTTGTATAAATGGGCGCGGGTGTTTTTCTCGCCGTATAATACTATACATAAACGCTTTCCTTCTCCGCGCGGTTCTCACGGGTCACCTCCCTATTGCACTTGCAATCAGCGGACGGGGAGAGAAAAACCGTCGGTTCGAATTAACTAATGCCTCATACACAGTTGTGCACGCACGGTTCTCTCGGGGTACCGATAAATTCGGTGGCAGCGGGTTTTACCAAACGGTACACACTCGGAGTGTACATATTACACGTACGAAACCTTGCGGAGGATTAGATTTCTCGAGAGAGCGCAAATGAGAAATTAAACGAGGGCGCGTACTATAACGTGCGCAAGTGGAACGAAAATTTCTCCGGCAGCTGATTGTTCGCGTGCGGTGTATACGATGTACGCTCGTTGTGCTCGCGCGACTGTCCGGGCCGTTTTTTTGTTTTTTTTTTTCTTCTTTTTTTTCATTTGCAGCAAAGTACGTCGACGAGACGATGGTGCAGTTTGATGCGACAATTAGTTCGCGGAGCGATCGAGTCGCCGAGAGGAGAAACAGCGATACCGCGAAACTGCGGAGACGCAGGGTTTTGGGTGCTTGGAATGTATAGTTGGAGAAAAAAGAAAGAGACGATCGAACGCAGACGGGCGTGCAATGCGCAGGCGAGCTACAGTTGTTGAGTGCAGTCGGAGTGGAACTAACGATAACCCACTTGCTCAGCGGCGGGCGTCTTTCGGCTCTCTCGCCTCATGAATATACAAACAAACCATCATCCGGCCCCGTCTGGATACTCGGGATCCTCATTGTTGTGCTTCTTGCTATTTTTATTGCCACACGACTTGTGGATCTTTGTCGCCTGCTGTGATTCCTTGTCATTTTATGGTGCATGTTGATTGGTGCGGTGGATAAAATTGAAAATTGTCGTGTTTCAGGCCGCATACGAGTGAACGAGGGGCACATAGTGACGTACAACGTGCCGGCGACGAACGGAGTTCTGCACGCCATCGACACGGTTTTGTGAGAGGCTCGCGGCTCTCGATCAGCGAAGCTCCGAACTGACGGCCGCCGCGAACGTTCGATTTTTGTATGCGGAAAGCAAAGAGGAAAATGATAATGATGATTCGATCAAGTGTAATTGTAAATTGTAAAATGAAAAAAAAAAAAAAAAAAAAAAAAAAAAAAAAAAAAAAAAAAAACNNNNAAAAAAAAAAAAACAAAAAAAAAAAAAAAAAAAAAAAAAAAAAAAAAAAAAATAAAAGCGCAACGAAAAGCTCCGAGGCGTGCGAGATTTCTCTTGGCTGTACCTGATTCAAAGAAAGAAAAAAGAAAAGAAACCCAAGGCTATATATGTACGCGTATATTCGTTGTTATACGTGACTCTATATAGACAAATGCAGACGGACACAGTAAAATAATGATAATAACAATGTATACTTGTACATCGTTAATACATCTACTCGATTACTTATTGTAAAATCAATTGGAAAAAGTGAATGCCATAAAAGATATGCGACTCTCTATCTCTATCTCTCTCTATCTCTCTAGCTCTCGGTGCCTCACTCTCTCACTCTCTCTCTTTCTGTGTGTGTCTCGGGGAACGAGAACATATCAATTGATGCTGCGTTTCTCGATTTAGCTTATAGGATTTCATTGTTTTCCTTACTTACTAATTTATAGAAAATACACGATTTCAGGAACACGAACAACTATACACGTACTTTGACTCGAAAACAATACCTAGTTTTTTAATGAAATGTGTATTATTTTATTAATAAATGTACAGAACTTTTTTTATTAATCTTCGTCTTTTTTCCTATTTTTTCTTGCACTCTGTATAGCGAGTAAGTATATTTACAACTTTGTACATATCTATTTAATAATACATCGTTTTCATTTTTCAAGGACTTGTTGTGACAAACTTCCCTTGCATGAAAAATTCATTAGTCCATTACTCTTAAATACGCGCAAATATACGAAATAAAAATCATACAAATAATTCAAATCGTCAATTGATGGACGTAGGTATAACAATACTGCTAAATTTTTTAAAGTTCATCGAAAATATGAGATAATAAAAAATCGAAGAGTATAATTTACAATTATAAAATGTTACGAATACGGGAAGGCAATCGATTAATAGTTTGTCTTGTATTTTTTTATCTCAACCATGATATGATGGATATTGGTTAATTGTGGTCGAGCATTGGCAGGTAAGATTTTATGGAATCGGTGGTAATATTGAACGAGTTGCGTCATGGCTCGCTGAACCAATGACGTGCCTAAGAGGAGGCTGGGAAACGACTTCACCACCTCGCGGTTTATTTCCTCCAATGCTCGTTTCCAATTATTCGTAAAAGATTGTACTAGAGCGAGAGCTTTACCTTCCTGTCTCTTCAGATCTTCAGTTTGTCCTTTCTCTATCAGTACTTCCGATTCCTTGACCAGTTGAATGATTCCACCGAAATGAGGGCTCAAAATTTCCTCTACGTACTCGGATGATCTTGCATTCATTTGTTCGCGAAAACTTTCAGCCTCTTTTGAATTGTCTTTCGTCCTCTCCTGTAAAATATAATTTTTATTGACAAAATGATGCAAGCTGAGAACTTTTGGTATCTAACTGTAATCAGATACTACCATTAGAACTCCAAGAACAAGGTCATAGTTGTTGATAAGAAACACGAGCTGTAGAGTTCTTTGACAAAATACTGCGGCCATTCTAAGCAAGAAACACTGAACGGCTTCTCTTAATTCTGCCAAAAGTTGAGTAGCACCTTCGCAAGGGAAACCCTCACCAACACCAATCATGGCTGCACTAAATTCGGCATATCGTCTGGTAATCTAGTAAAAATGTATACAACTAAAATTTTTTAGTACAACAAAGAGGCTGATATTTGACCAAATTTTCCAACTCACGTAATGGGGGCCGGTTTCGCGAGTGAATTTCATTGGATCACACTCCTTAATACTTTGAATGTTCATTCGAAAAACGTATTCAAATCTGAAAAGTAAAAAATGATTTAATTTCATCAAACAAATAATACAAAGTAGTAAGTCTACGTATAATGAAGCAGTACCTTGGCCAAATCGTATCTGTCATATTATCCCAATACTTATCAAGTGCCGGTACTACTCTTTTGTGACACATTAGTTGGTACCTCATGACGAGATGTAAGCATAAAAACAATGCTATAGCATCGAAAGTAGTGTCAACAAATGATTGTAAATTTTTAAGCAACAGACTCAAAGTTTTTCCCATGACCTGAGGTAAAATATTTGTAATTGAAATATCATTATGCTAGATAAAAAATTATAAAGGCATATACTTACTTGATTAAACACATCTAAGGCTTGAGGTCCTCTTATTTTGAAAAATTCAGTCAAGAACAAATATTCACGACACCCGTTATCAACCAAAGCATACTGTTCACTTCTAAAAAGAGCTTCGTAATGATACTGAGGACATATTGAGTTACGATGAAAAACAATACTGCAGAGACCCCATTTTTATTGAACATTGAACCTGGTAACTAACCTTTGTTTTTGAAGCAGTGTGAGGTACTATTATAGAACTTTCTAACTGGGAAGACAAAACGTCACCCCTGGTGCCAATTGAGAAAACAGTTCCTCTATGTTTCAAGTGAGATTTGTGAAAAAGACCTCTGCTCGCAGTATCTTCAACTCCCATCAAATCATCTTTAGAAGGACTCTCATCAAACTACATTTTAATTATAATGGCAACTTACTCACAGCACTACTTTGTACAGAATAGCATATACAAACTTTTTGTTTACCTGCAACTTTTTCAACCTTGAAGAGTAGGATTTGAAATAAGAGTAGTAAATTTTGCCCATTGTATCTACATACTCTCCACATATTTCCTCAGCAATTTTTCTTTCATTGGAAAGAATGAATTCAAAAAATGATTTAAATTTCAGCATGTTGTTCTGAGGCACTTGGAAATTGGTCATTGGTTTTCTAAACTTGTATATTTGCTCCAGAAGGTACGTTCTGATTTTCGCCATTGCCTTCAGCTTCAGTTTTTCCAATATATCTTTGACATCATTGCAGCTTCTTGTATCTTTGAAGCTCTGTTCTTTAACAAAGTTGATTTTGTGATTGAGTACCTCGAGATTCGTTACAAATTCCTTTTCAACCACAGAGCTGTCCATAATTCCTCTGTGAAGAACAAAACGAGTAAGCAAGCAATAACGAGTTAGAATTTAGAAAACGTTCAAAACAAGAGCTTACGCTATAAGTTCCTCCGAAACTGACATTTCCTCGATGAACTGGGCTAGTGGTCCTCTAATGCCCTGTCTGTTGGTCAACTGTTGGCTCATGGTGATTGATTTTTTTTGAAGGTGAAGGATTTCCTCGCTTATGCTCCCCAAATCTAACTGGAAGCCCATCAGCATCGACTCCATTTGCTGTAATAACAAGGATTTAGTTAAAACCAATCATAATCTGCTGCACGGAAAGTAATACAACCGAGAGCTGTATTATAACCTCCAAGATATTATCGCAAGACATAATTTGATTGTGGAGACTGGCAATGTTTTCTCCCTCCTTGATATAATCCTGAATGGACTTGTTCTCGACTTCCTGGAGCTCCTTTTCGATCTGCGTGGAGTACTGGCGAAGGTCCGTGCCGGTTTTCAGGACTTCTTGGATGAGGTCGTCCTGGAGGTCCTGGGGCAGCTGGGCCTCGTCGTCGAGGATGTCGTTCTCGCCCGACATTGTAGAGTTTCGGGTTATCAATCCTGTGTTGGGTCGTTGCACTTTTACCGTACTTTTTTACTCACACCACATTTTTCAACCTGGACATTGTTCGACGCTTGAATGAATTAAGTAAGTACTGTGTGCACAACTGAATACTTTCACCACGTCAGCAGCAGGTCAGCTGTGTATAAAGTATACCAATTCAATTCACAGCTGTGCACGACCAGCACGACTCCTGCAACTCACAACAATCACAAAATAACTCACAAGTTATGTTTACATATGTTTTCACAAAGGTTAGGTTAGAGCTCATAGCAGCCGATCGAGCAGCGTACACATACGTCATAATTACGTCGCACGCACCACGCGGACCACGCCCCCTCATTCTTACCGATCGATATGCCGATTTACCGATAGTCATACCGATTTTCAGTCGATAACCGATCATCGATATATCGCACCGCACCAAGAAAATCAGGAATGCGGTCTAAATTTGGATAGCCAATCGGTTAGATCGGTACCAAGTAAAAGCCAGCCAAATGAAAAGAGATAAAACTCCCACGGATCACGGACACGTTCCCCCTCGCTCGCGAGATCTTTGAATTTCGTCACGCGCGCTTATTTTCGACACAAATTGGGTTTTCACGGCTAAACATTGGCCATGGAAAATGAACAGGTTAGCTCTGTCAAAGTTGGCCCTCCAGGAAACCCCTGCACGTAAGTACTCCATCAACAATAATAATATTATACTATGTCAAAAAAACGGCAGACTAGCATGACCCACTTATATAAGTACACGGCCCTGTATAACTTATATACAGACGCTCGAGACGCGAGGACGAGCCATAGCAGCCCCACGCACGCACCCAGGCTCCGCGAAAGAATCGATCCCGAGAGCCCCCCGAGCTAGATTGATCATCACAATTCAAGCGCCGGATGCCGAGTGTGAAGCGGAGCGCGTGCGCTCGCGGAGTAGAGTTTCAAGTTACACGCGCGGCAGTGCAGGCGGGAATCGATAGATATAAAACTACATAGTTATAAAGAGTACATGCAGAAGGGCGAGGAGGAGCGAGACAGTACAAGAATATACAGTAGACCATCGCCGTCCGAGCGCGGAAAAAGGCATACAGGGGCCAGGGGGGGGGGGGGGGGGGGGGCCCCCCCCAACGGCGGGGGCGGCCGCGGCCCCCGGGAAAGGGCCCGCGGCGGGCGCGGTTGCGCCACCTGACCTGTATACATACGTACACACGTATACCATCCACCTACCCCTCCTCGCGTGAGCGCAGCTGCTGCAACCCCCTGTGCGTTATAGACGTCTCGCCGAGGGTCACGATGGAGGGCGGCACCGAGCCCTGCAGGAAAACCGCCGACGAGAAGAGCTACATTCTCGACGCGAGGAAGCCCTTCGAGGACGTGAGTAATTGCGACGTGTTTTTTCTCCACTTCCGTGGTTTTCCCTATAATGTATATCCACCGCTCCAGCGCGGATTATTTCTCTCTAATCTCCCTCCCCTTCTTCGTTTCCCCTGCGTGCGTGCATAATGTATACTCTCTCTGCGTTAGTATGTATATACACGGAAAATACTCTGCCCCAATTTTTCCCCCTTTTTGTAATTATTTTACGGCGAGTCGCGTTTTAATTTCCGCCAACAGCTGCCGCCGCTGCTCTTGTATACACTCTTCGCGTCTTGGCGTTAATTGCAGCGCAATTACTTGATCACTCTTCATCTAATCCCGAAACTATCAGCGCTCGGTACATATCTCTATAGTATACGCCTCGAATCGAATAATGACGATAATACTGATGTTTACCTTAATAATAATGACAAGAATCCGTCCTCTGTTCTTTGATGTTGCACTACGCGGTAAATCGAGCTTTGTGGTAATACCATATAGATATTATGAAGTACCTACTGATGATGCAGTTGACGCGCGAGCAGAGAGTGAAACCAGCAAAATCCACTCCGAACGAGCTGGGCGTATTATATCTGGCTGCTGGCATTGTCATTACCCACCTCTACATACTTATTATTATCATACGTGGTGCATCATATGTACAAGATGGCATAATATTCGCACCGGAGCCGGAGAGTCTGGAGAGCCGCTCCGCTCGTAACTCGATCAAGCCAATCAGCCGATTGAGACGCGCTCCTCATCCTTTCCTCTTCCTGCGAATAGTATACCGTTTTTTTTTTTATCCATTTTTTCAAACACAGCAGCTGTGGTTCGATTTTGTTCACGGATAGTACCTTCGATAATTTATCATTAAAATTACTAAAAATATAGGAAGGCAAAAATTTTATGAGCACGGCAGCGTGAATTGAAATGAATAATATCGCAGGACTTCTTATCGGGGAATCGCGCCATTTGTCTAAAAAGGTATGCGGCCGCGGCTCGAGCGTTTTCCTTTATTAAATTCCACCGCGGCAGCAGTCCATTCTGATTTGCTTTTTCACAGCTCAAGCTCGATACCGGGGCTGTAGATAGTGTTTGGTAGAAAAAAAAAAAATCTCAGAAATAGAGAAAAATGTGACCGGAAGCTTAAAAAATTATTAATTGATCTTCGTGAAGAAATAAATGCAACACCGATGTTGGACCAGCAACACTGAGGGTGGAGTTGAAATTCATGTTCTTTTTATAAAATGCGTCGTATTGGTGTTGATAAGCGTTTTTAACACAACCAGATCGATGGCTCATCAATTAATTATTCGACCAGCTCTAGAAAATTGAAAAATTTGTTCTTAAAACGATTGACCGTAATATGCGCGTCCTAATACCTTTTTTTACTCGTATTGATTTTCAACGTTAAAATTGTACGTTTCAATCGAGATTTTTAAAATAGTTGATTGTTCATTAAAAAATACCTGCATCCTATAAGCGCGTAAAAATTTCAGTAACGCGCTTGGATTTACAGTGCAAATTTCTTTGAGCCCAGCTACCCCTCGAATGGACAAAAAAATAATAATGGCCAAAATACTCGATTATGAATTATCAATCATCAGAACGAGCAAACGAGAGCGGGATGTTCGGTGCGTGCTAAGATATCTCGCGATATAGAACGACTCTCGCCCGTGCAGTGCACTTGAGAGCTGGTATATACACATGCTGCAGTTACACACACCTCGTGCTGGGCTGATCAGCTGCTCTTATTATACATCGAGCAGCGCAACAGGTACACGGAAAAGCTTTGCAGACCCACGATCGAGCACAATGTATCGGCCGCCTCGCCCGATCAATCTCGTTCGTGTTCTCCATGCTTCCTTTGTCTCGTCCTCCTCATCCTCCTCCTATTCTACTCGAGAGCACTTGCTTTGCCCACATTCGCGTGATGTTTGCTCGCGATCTCCCTTGCAGCGACAACAACGCGAAATCAACGAAGCAAAGGAACATACAGCGAAGGCAGGGCACCTCGCTTCCGATGTAATTGCGTAATCGCGTGACTTGATAGCGACACATGATATTTTACACGCACATATGTATGAGAAGTAATTCATTAGCACCCGTGCAACTTTTAACTATAATGTATTTAGCAGGGTTTTTATGTATCGTATGTAATGTAAGGACGCATATTTTTGTACACGACAAGAAAAAACTATTGCAAATCACTCTTTACTTGAATCTGACACAGGGAGGCAGCCTCGGCTCCGAGGATTCCTTTGACGACATGAAGCGACTCGTCAGGGTAAAGTAGCCGTGCTTAAAGTACTTTTATACCGCATGATGATTATTGGGCCATTATGAAAATTAAATTACAGTCTTGAGACCTGGTGGGAATACATGATGCATATCGACGGAATGGTTATGGTTATAAAATTATTCGATTGGCTTGTATGGATGATATTTATTTTATTACACGCTTCTTGCACGTCGCAGTAGTCCGCGGTATGAATGATTTGTAAGTGTTGGTAGAAAAACGATTGTATTATATAACAAATTAAATTATAAAATATCTATTAAAATTGATACTATGATGAATTATGTGCTATGTGTCGAAAAATAAATTTCTGTGTGTAGCAGCTTGGATACATATTTTCAAAGCATGAAAGGGCTTTAGTTGGAGGGACTTGTGTTATAGTTATTTGTTTCATTAAGGTATCATATGGAAGACTGTCCATGTATGCAGGCAGACGAAGGAGTTGTATGTATGAGTAATGATTTTATCTGTAGCGTGCCGCAATACGTGTGATTAACGCTGAGTGATGTAAGAGCGCGGTGAAGAAAAACACAAAAAAAGCATGCCGATCGATAGTGTATATAGTGCTCGTCGCTGTGGTATTATGTTTATTATGTTATAGATATGATTGGGTAAGACACGCTTTGGCATCATAATATAGTTATAAGGATAAGATAAGAAATTTATTTTGTCCCTAAAAATATAATTGATTCAGTATCACATCAGTTATTATTGCATACATTGACTTTGTTATATGCAAACGTTTGTACGTGCTTTTTTTAAAAAATATTTTTGACAACTCTCGCTGTGCGCATACGCATACACGTGTCATGGCTTGAAAATAAAAGTTCAGAGCATGATCGCTAAAGTCATCAGGTGATGATCGTTTGAAAAGCAACAGGGCATTCCTACTACAAAAACCATCATCCGATATACTTGTACCTCACGCGTGCATTAGTTGACTTGGCGGTCGATTCAACGGATCGACTGCAACATACCCAAAGATTTTGCACTCGTCCCACTCGTTTGACCATAAACTTGATGAAAGATAAAATGGCCCTCCGCAGGATGGCGACGACGAGGACTCGGGCAAGTTCTCGAGCCTGCCGCTGGCGAGCTTCAACCTCATCAACTCCATCATCGGCAGCGGCGTGATCGGTAAGACTCGAACAACTAAGTATAATAACGATCCGAACTTAATACCCGCTCGTTCCCAGGAATACCCTACGCCCTCCACCAGGCGGGCTTCGGCCTGGGCATGCTGCTCCTGATACTCCTGGCCATTCTGACGGACTACTCGCTGGTCCTGATGGTCCGGAGCGGACACCTCTGCGGGGAGATGTCCTACCAGGGCCTGATGCGGCACGCGTTCGGCAGGCCGGGCTTCTACATTCTGACGGCCCTTCAGTTCATCTATCCTTTCATAGGTAGTATAAACATATGTATATTAATAAATTTAAACCCGCGCGCGTTTAAATATATCTGTCGCCCCTGCAGCGATGGTCTCGTACAACGTGGTGGTGGGCGACACCGTGACGAAGGTCCTGATACGCGTGACGGGTTTCGACAAGGACAGCTTCTTTGTGAGACGCGAGCTGGTCATCCTCCTGTCGACCATCCTCGTCGTTATCCCGCTCTGCCTGTACAAGAACGTCGCCCGCCTCGCCAAGATCTCCTTCCTCTCGCTCGTCTGCGTCGGCTTCATCCTCTTTGCCATATTCGTGCGAATGGGCTCCATGTCGGCCGTCGTGTGAGTCATCTCGAACTCAATTGTAAATGTTGATGATAATAATAACAACAACAATAATACACCTGTGCACTGCAGGCCAAGCCACGGGGACAGCTGGAGCTTCGGGCACTTGGGTGGTGTGGTGCCGGCGGTCGGTATAATGGCCTTCGCCTTCATGTGCCATCACAACACCTTTCTCATCTATACCTCGATCGACCACGTGACCCAGAAAAAGTGGGACACCGTGACGCACTGGTCCCTGTTGACCTCCTTCCTCGTGGCCGTGGCTTTCGGGGTCGCCGGCTACGCGACCTTCACCAGCTTCGTCCAGGGCGATCTCATGGAGAACTACTGCTGGGACGACGATCTCATGAATTTCTCGCGGCTCATGTTCAGCGGCACGATTCTCCTGACCTTTCCGATCGAGTGCTTCGTCACCCGCGAGGTCATCATGACGGCCTTGCGCGGCACCGACGAGGTCGAGAACCACGACGCGTACATCGCGGGCTCGGAGCGCAAGTACCTCCTCATCACCCTGGGCATACTCGGGCTGGCCTATCTCATCTCCATGTCGACCGACTGTCTGGGCATCGTTCTCGAGCTCAACGGTGTACTCGCGGCGGTGCCGCTGGCCTACGTACTCCCGGCGCTCTGTTACCTGCGGCTCGAGGAGGGGCCCTTGCTGTCGCGGCTCAAGCTGCCGGCGCTCGGGCTCCTGGTGGCGGGTGTACTCGTGGCCGCCTCGGGTCTCCTGCTGCTGATCTTCGACGAGTCCGCCTCGGCCTCCTGCACCCACGGCGGCGTCATGTTCTACTGCGACAGACAGCGCCACGGCGACGATCCGGCGAGCACCAGCGTGCCGGCGGCTATCAACGCTACCACCGCCGCTGCTGCGGCTGCCGTGACGACGACGACGACGACGACGCTGCTTTCCAGTTAAGGGGAAGGGCCGTTTCGCTCGCGCCGATTTCGAGAGCAATGTATCTTGCAATAACACCTTCGCGAGACCGCAAAGACGTTGTACGAGCATACTATGTTGTACACTCTTGAGCTCCCGGTTCTCGTGATTTTGATAAAAGTTTTTCCTCCGTCGCGATCAGTACCCGTACTGCGAGTAGAACACGGCTTTTGTTCGTTCACTCGCGCTTTGCCGAGCTTTTAGGGTACGACGAGGAATATAAGTACCGCAGGGATCCTCCTTCCAGGCTAACTTCGATCGCTAAGTAGTTCGAACATGGGTACAAAACGAATAGAAAACGAAACAATAACTTTTTTCGCAACAATGATAAGCTGCTAGCGGTGATTAGGTGCTAACTTTATTTTTATTATTATTATTATTATTATTATTATTATTATTGTCTCGGTGGATTTTTTCCGCTGATCCATGATTGGGATTCAGAATTTAGTTCGCGCGATCGCTTCCCGCTTCTTTTACATTATTTTGCAAGGAATTGCCGTTTTACGAAAGACTGTCGATGAAAGTGAAAAACTATCAAGTTTAGATAAAGACTATATATACTATGAAGATTGAACAATTCAGTCGCATATTTATTATATATACATATATTAATCGAAAGTATAAGTGTTCTCGGAGCTTACCGTAATATAACAGCTAATAATCATAATGGATAATAATACGGGATGAAAGATCTCGTAATAAAGATTAGATGAATAAGCATGCACCAGCGAAATAATTATTTGAGTAAAAAATCAAATGGCTTGCAATACTGCTCCTGAATATTTCTCATGAGTAGACTTAAAAAATAAACAATCAAGTTCCTTTATTACGATACACAAGGAATTATTTAAACTATTCTGCACAGCTATCACGTTTGCGCGAAAAATTACAATAAAAAAAGGAATTGAATAATTTGTATCTATGCTAAAAGTAAAATATCTCTATTATCCTGATCATGTAGGCGCTGTACTAATACAAAATTACGAATATTATTTACGTATATAAGAATTTGTCTGCTTTTTATTCTTCGCTCAAGTAAGAATCGTGCAAATTAAGTATCGCGTAAATTAAAGTAGTTAAAAAAAAGTGGATACTCAGATTTTATATTTGACCGAAGATTTTACGTGATTGAAATTGTTTATGAGTTATCGAAGTACCCGTAGTTTTTAAGATATTAAGAAAAAGTTAACTGTAGATCCTGTATAGATAATTTTGTGGTGGACAATATTCGTCGTGTCAAAGGTAGTTAGTATTTATATTTTTTTTTAGAAAATCAGTTTTATCAATATCCTCCATTTTAGAATAGTTATTTATACTATACAGAGTCGAGTACGTTCAAATAAGAAGGACCCATATTAACAGTGATGAAAAGAAAGTCGAGTAATTTTATGAGCGTAACAGACGGTGAAAGTAATGAAATCTGTTGATCGTACAGATAAGTTGTATGGATTAACTTTGAGAAATTATTTCCTAACTGGTTGAATTCTTTAGCGAATCCAACAAAATTTTCGATGTAATAATATATGTATACTCTCGGTCTAATGAAGCCCATAACAATAACCAATGACCAAATAAAAACTATTTTCTGCATAATACATTCTGCTACAAAAAATTGAATTGATAAATGATAAATTTATTTATTGATATGATATAGTGAAATATAATAATAAATTAGAAAGAAAAAATATTTGTTAAAACTGTGAAAAATCTAATTTTAGAGAAAGATTTGAGATGATGGAATATACGACCAGGCATTAAAAGTACTTAATAGCACAAATTTGAGCAAACTCTTTACAAAAATATACTTACTATTGTTTATAAAAACCTTAATAAGTCATGTAGAAGAATTTAAATTGATGTATTTACAAATTTCAAAGGTTTCCATTTTTTTAACTAAAATATAAAAATATTCTATAGCTTTCTTTTCACAACATAAGCTTTTTTTATAAATGTAGGACATCAATATTTTTATGATTCGTATCGAATATTTTTTGTGCATAAGCCTTATCGAAGAAAGTAAATAAACAATCAAATACTTGTAATTAGACCAAAAAAGCGCGGCATTGACGTTCCTCAAGGAAACTTGAATAAATTATCGTTGAGCGGTCGAAGAGACAAAGAGATGAAGAGACAAAATAATATAATAAAATAACTCTTGTATTTTATGAATACATCGATATTACGAACCTGTAAAACTTGATATTCTTGCGCATGAATGTAAACTTCTGTGTTACTAAGGATGCTCCTTTTACAAATTCAGTATCATGAAAGGGAGAATAGTTTTGAGCGTTAGAGATTTAGTTGTGCTCTGATAAATTGAGAATTTCAATTAGTTTTAAGTGTTCAGTAATCATCAACTAGGAAGGTTGAATACTTACAAAAGTATGATTTATTAGACTGTTAGCAATTAGTATGAATTTTTCCAATATGTATTACTCGGAGATTTTTTTTATCCATAAAGCGATAAGTTAGAAATGTTAACGCAAGGTCTTTTACAAAGCAGTACTTTTTTGTATTAAATTTTAAGAAAAAACAGATCTTCAATACAAGAAAATTTATGTAATTCTGAAGGTACAAAGTACCAAGAAAAATGATACCACGCAAGAGTACATTACCAAAAAGAGCACACGCTATGTGTAACTCGATGCGTTTTCGCAAGATCGCTTACATCTATTTACTCTGTATGCATCTGTTTACAAATATAGTTACAAGATGAAAGCAACAATTGTTATGATGCAAAATTAGGATGCTTGAGAATTCCTAACATAGCTTTGAATTTCCGAGCCAAAGTCAAAATTTTTTGGAATAAATGGTAAAACCTCTGGCTTTTTATTGAAAGTATATAATAAGTGAGACATTTGAAGACATTGAATTGAGTTTCTTTGGAAAAATTTCTCAAATAACTATAAAGAGGAAGGAATGAGCTTTTTATTTATAATGCTTCAACATCAACTACATTTCTACATCTTACATGAATATTGTCTGTGATTTTTTTGTTTATTAATATAATCTAAATCTATTCTATATACAAACATCTATTTATTAAAAAAGTTATTTATGATATTAAACATTAAAATATTTACGCAAGTTTCTGTCATCATCGTTATAAATAATGTATGTTACATAAAATAAAATATGTAAATAAATAAAATGATATATACGAGTCCGATTATAAATATATTTTTTATGTAATAAATATTTATAATAAGTGTATATGAATGAAAGTACATACTATACATACATATTAATACTTGTATGAATTTAAGAACTATGCTACTGCAGCAAAGAAACTATTGTGTCGTAAAAAATTATTAATTATAAAATATATATAAATGTATTACAGTGAATTTTGAGAGCAGGAGAAAAAAATATTGTAACAAACAGTATACAAAGAATAAAAGCCTACTATAAGTATATGACAAAGTTAATTCATCAATGCATAAAAATATTACTATTGAACAAACGAATAATGGCGAGACCATTTATTTTTACTCTGTGATAGTTTATCTGAATTTAAAATGAATGACAAATCGATGTCCGTGTAATCAATGTGTAAATAATAAAGTGAATCGATAAGCAGCGTACTACTTATTTCTTATAAAAAAAAAACCCTCAAGACTTTAATTTCCAGATAACTGTGTGTATCACTTAAAACGATAATCGATAATTAAAAAAACATTTTATTTCATCAACTTATCATCGGAGATACATCTCACAGACAACCCTATCTCGCCCTATCTAGCTTCGTTGTTTTGTGAGTATATATATGGATATATCCACTAAAATTTACAATGCATGTGGCCTAGCTTCGTCAGCAGTATCAAAAATTAAATCGGAAATTCTATTCGCTGTGGGCATGTCTGTGGAGGGGAGGGCTGGCGCCACTTGTCATTTTAACACGTAGTCTTACGGGTTTCCAGGTTTTTTTGACAGAAACGTTTCCAGGTTTTTTTGACAGAAACGGCCGCTTTTAGAACTATTTCACGTATGGGATTTAACATGGACTTTCCAGATTTTTAGGGGCAGCACCTGACATGCCCACAGCGAATAGACTCCTGAAAGTTGTCATTGATCTTGGACTTACATCCAACAGATTCCATTGTCAATCATAACAAACGGCTTGCTTTTGATCACAAAAAAGACTGCGTCTGCATGACTTTAAGATGTAATTTGAATTTTAAAATCAAAGACTTCTAGTGCTTTGAAAATTACGTTATTCAAAAATTCGCAAAAAATCGAACAGTAATTGTTTTTTGTTCGTAAATAAAGCAGATATTAATTATTCTTATTTAAGTACACGGTAGTCAGAGTGCCATACCGAGCTTAAGTTATACATTATAATTATGCAATCATATGACAATTTTTTATGAATAGAAAAATAATTATCAAAAGCTAGAATAATTACTTGTAATGTCACGTGATAAGAACAGCAAAGTATTAGCGGAGTATGTAATACAACTCCTGCTTGACGCACGTAACACGTATACTATATTTTGAAACGATTGAATTTCGGTCAAAATCGGCAAAATTCAGTAGAGATGTTGTTAGGTTTTAAATTACACAGCAAAAAAATACAAAATTCTTCAATTCAAATAAACATTATTTTTTTATTTTGTTGGCAATGATGTGCGTAATTATAAGTTGATAATCTATATAAATTTTTTCCAACAAAATTAATTGTTTTCGCGTAAGAAACTGACGAGTTTATGTGTTACACGCTTTTTATCAAATTTGGCAAATTTTCTGCTCGAAAACGATCGATGCAAGAGAAAAATTTTCAAGAATATTTCCTATGTTTATACATTTTTCACCCAGAGAGTATAAAAAGAAAAAATATCGAAGTTTACGGTGGGAGAGCTGAATCGACGAAATGTAATACCTGAACCATCGTAAACAACGTAGAGGAGCTTTGCAAAATAAACTTAAAAAAAAACAAAATTTTTAGACGAAATGAATTTGGTGGAATAACCCATATACAGTGTATATCCAAACCTATACTTATAATATTTGAGTGAATGACTGCAACTTACGGCAAACGGCCGCTGCGGGCTCCATGCTCCTGCATTGCTCCATATCAGAGCTAGGCCAGGCTAGGCCTGCAGATGCCAGCTGCTGCCAGAGTCAGCCAGAGTCAGTCATTTAGTGCCTGGCGTCGCGTGTGTACGAAGTGTGTTGATTAATCAAAATAATAAAAATGGCAGTGCAATATTTTGGACCCTTGACGAAACTGTCTGGGATTTTGGGATGTACTCCGGATGCACTCTGCCTCTTCATTTCCATTCTCTTAGGTAATCATTTAATTAAGTACCTACTTATAAGTATACAAAACATCTCTCATGCCTGCAATGCGTTTACTATGCTGATGCCGCAGCCGCTGCAGTCAAGTTACACACCTCACGATACATATACTTATCCTCTGTCATTTCAACAATTACAAGCTATAGTTTAATCACCTTATATATGGTCGTCAATCATATCAAAAATCATAGTAAATCTATAATTTTGTCACCGCATCAAGGTTATGTGTGAAACCAAAACATTCTTGAATCTCATTATTTTTTGTGACTCATCCTAATGAAAAATTTTAATCCGTTGAGCGGCTCAAGGTCTTATTTGACAAAACAATTTACTCTAAAAAACTACTGCCGCGTTGTGGAATAAAATTCAACAGAGCGTGCTTTACACTCGGGGTTATTGCGTTTTTATTGTTATGCAATGTATTCAAATGGAAGTCTTTCAGTTTCCTTATGCAAAACATTTATTTATACTGCACCAATCGACCGAGAATCCATTTATTCATGATTGTCGTCACATAAGCGTGGAAATAAAAATGACATCAATTTTAAGAATCTTTAAATCAAATAAGTATGGCATAAGTAGATACACGTCATTCACCACCAGTTACACCTATGTATGTATAACATACACCCCCGTCTACTCAAACACAAAGCCCGCAATCGCGAGTTAAAATTATAAACGTTAACACTATACAAGAGTACAACACGTTTGCTGAAGTACATGAAGAGGAGGTTGCTGTTATTTTTTTTCAAAACCATAAAGTTAATGTTTCATGTTCCATTTGCAGGTTTTCCAATTGCATTAATTCACAGAAACTACTTGTATGGAAAAAATCCGCTGTACCAACATTACTTCTTTGTTGCCTGTGGTTTTGGAATCGGTTTTTTAAATTATGGTAATTTCAAAAATCATTTTTCAATATATTTTTTAATATAATTTTTAATTTTTCAAATACTTATTCCTTAAAAAATTGGATCGTTTTTTAATTTAAAATTATATTATATTCATCTGCTACTGTTCAAACCTTGTTGCTTGTAAAATTATAAAAAATATTCAAAATTAACAAATAATGTATTTATGCTATTTAGATTGGAGTATCCTACATTCTGTAGCAGCTTTACTTGGCACATACTTGGTATTAAAATTGTATGGAGGCACATCAAAGTCAGTTTTAATATGTTTTATATTTAACCTTGGTTACTTACTATTTGGTAAATATCTATTAGTAACTCTTTTATACATGTTTGTGTAATTAAAAATTTTTTTCCATCTATCAACTGAAAATGAATTGATTATTCTTCAGGTTATTATACAACAGCGACAGATGATTATGACATTAAATGGACTTTGCCCCAGTGTGTGCTAACTTTAAGGTTGATTGGTCTTGCCTTTGATCTTTTTGATGGCAGCCAGCCAGATGTGTGTAATCTTTTTTTTTTTTTTTTTTTCTCTTGTATTGAAGATTCTGATTCTAATGACGTAATGTCTCTTGACGTTGCAGAACAAGAAACCAACGAGCTTGCACCAGTGTCCATCTTTACTGGAAGTTGCAGCTTTTACCTACTTTCCTGGTTCATTCTTAGTGGGACCCCAATTTAGCATGAACCGATACTTGGACTATGTCAATGGAAAGCTTTTCGATACGGTGAGACATTTTCACTGATTTTTTGTCCTGCAAATGTACCGTGCAATGATGATAATTTCTACAATAATTTGTAGGAAGCAGATAGTGATGGTCGAAGAAAAGCGCCAAATTCTTTGGAGCCTGGAATACGGCGAGCCCTACTTGGTTTCGTCTACATATTCATGTACCAAGTTGGAAAACACTATGTGCCTGATCAGTACGTACTTAGCTCTGAGTTCGATGATTTAGGATTTTTGAAGCGCTGCTTTCTCATTGGACTTTGGGGAAGGTGCAATTTGTACAAGTACATTAGCTGCTGGCTCATCGCAGAAGGGGTATGGACAAACGTTTCTAGCCTCAAGTTTTTTTTTTCTCTCTATCGACTTACTCGCTATTTTTTTTGCGTTTAGGTTTGCATTGCTTTTGGTTTGACGTACAATAACAAAGACAAAACGGGCAAAGATAAGTGGGACGGCTGTGCCAACGTTGAACTCATTACTTTTGAAAATGCCACAGAGTTCAATCATTATATTTTGTCGTTTAACATTAACACCAATCACTGGGTCGCTGAATACATATACAAGAGGTGCAAGTTCCTTGGCTCAAAGCTCTACAGTCAATTAGCAACTTTATTCTTTCTTGCCGTCTGGCACGGTCTTCACAGTGGATACTACGCTTGCTTCTTTATGGAATTCATCATTATGTATTTTGAAAAAGACGTAAGGATTATTTGCACTATGTTAATTTATACATTCACTGTCTCTTAATCGTCTATTTATTTAATTGCATCTTTACAGCTGAAACCTGAGCTACTGAAGAATACCAAGCTCCAGTGGCTTGTGAACGAGAGCTTTCTGTTTCGACTTTTAGTCTGGTCAGTTCTTAAAGTTTATACGTTCGTCTTCATGGGTTACAGTCTAATTCCTTTTATTCTTCTGTCTTATTCACGTTACATGAAAGTATATTCAAGTTTTTACTTTATGGGGCACATCATCTTTTTATCGTATCCAATATTGGCGCCTTTCATAAAAAAAGCTCTTAGGCCGCAGAGGAGCGAACGAGAACACACTGATTAGTAGTTGAATAGGCGCTGTTTTTGTGTACAAGGAATGTCTATTTTTTTGCCTGATCGGTAACGATACTTCAGAAAAAGTAGTATTTTTGGGCTTACTTACAATTGAATTTCGCATACGTTACTGTCTCCGATTTTTTTTCCATAAACACTTTCTTATGCACATCAATATGGGATAAGAAAGATTTTTCCTCTTTACAGAAAAATCTTGCAATTTCGTAAATAAATAGAAAATCAATTTAAAACATGTTATACTCGGAAAGAGAATATTTTTGTAAGTATCATTATTACAGATTTTATCAGAAGAGATTATATAGTTACTATTATTATTTATAAATAATATATAGTGCTTAAAGTTTAACAAGAGATGTCAATTTTGCTACACAAAAAAGAGATTAGTTTTTACTACTCATTTAAAAATAGAACTCACAGGGATAATATTCTTATACGTACAATAACAAGTATGGGCGTAGATAAGGCATTAAAAAAAAGTTTTGTAATACTATACAATGCTGCGATCGGTTGAAAATAAATTTTTTTCTTTACCTAATACAGCAGTAAAAATGTAATTCCTACTACAACGTTGAAAATACGTGATAGTTATGGCGACGTTATGTTCAATCGATTATTGCATTTTTAGCTTTTAAGAATGCTTGTAAGTTATTCGAATGGGATGGTAAGACAGTTGTGCTGTTTTTTACATTTAAACAAGCTCCAGTTTTATAAAAGAAATAGCAAGTACAATCTTTTTGCTAAATGTATATGAAAGTCAAATATAGTATTAAATAAATCCAATAATATTGAAATAATTCAGAATCATACTTGAAGGCAGAGAAAAAAATTTTAAATTAATTAACAAAAATATTTTAATCCTGAGCATGTCAACGATTTTACGTATAGAAATGAAACAGCCAAAGCAGCTATTTTTATACAAAATTTGAAGATGAAAAAAAAAATACCTCAATTGACGATTTCATGCGAATGATTTTAATTTTACTTCAGTAAGCAAAATTTATGAATGAGAATTAACGCAATAAATTTTGCTTTTACAATAAATTGTTAGGTTTAAAAACTGACCTAGCACAGACCAATGAATAATCGCTGTAAACGATATATAAAGTCTGACGCATAAGATTTAAATGTAAATAAATGTCAATAATGTGATAAAATAATACTGCATATGATTAATGCAAGAGGATATATTGTATAGAAGAATTATATTCGTTGATTAAATGGATATGAAAAAGTTTGATGACTACAGTAGGCGCTTGATTAATACACACTGATGGTTATTAAAGACTGTTATAACTAAATTAATGAATTGAAATAAAGCAAATTACAAAGATGGATCTATTTACTTCAAGGATGTTCTTCCAACCTAATATGACAGTCAAATATTCCATTTAATAAAAATAAAAAAAGTATGATAACTTTTCGCGGTCGTAGAAAAAATATTGTGACAGAAGTGTTCTAGAAAAACACTATTCATTCGCGGAGAGTCTTCGGGTGATCGGACACGCAAGCGAAGCGTAATTTTTCGGGGATAGCTTAGCGCTGAAGAAGTGATTGCACACCTCTAAAGTTCAAATTAGTCAAGCTGGAGAAAAAAGTGATATCTCGAAAACACTATGGACAAGTGGACGTTAACATACCCCGGTGCGAAAATATGGAAGAATTTTGGGACATTTTCCGAACCTTTGTCGGGTACAACGATTTGCATTGAATTTTTATCGCGGGTCGACACCAACGGCTCAAAATCAGTTCCTGCCATGTTTACAGTCCACGTATCCTGAAATGCCCAAAAATGGCCCCAGTTCGCGGTTAAAATTGAAAAATTACCGAAAAACCGCTCCGATCTTCCGGAACTTATTTTAAAACGCCAATGCTATCTGTGATTTTCGAAAAACGATTATCCAAAGGCATTGGCAGTTGCTCAGGGGCCATTTATCGGCTGCTGATCCAGCGAGCCTCTTGCGCGTTACTCTCGCGGACTGTCGCATCCCCATCCCCAATTATACAGTTCAGTGCCCAAAAAAAATCTAGCTCACAATATTTTACTTTTCTGCGATCCGCTCACCGAAACAACTGCGCTGCACAACGGACAGCAGAGACGCAAGAATCAACATGTACATAGCTCGCCTTTCCCAATCGCGCTCCTCCTCTCCGTGCGAATCTGCTGCTCTGCTCTGCTTTCACTCGCGGGACGACGGGATGCACGCACCCGGCGCCTCTTTTGTTTCGTTGGGTCTGGATCTAAATCGCGGATAATTAGCGATACGAGAGCAGCGGCAAACAAACGACCCGAGCGTATAAATATACTGCGCCGGTGCGCGCGGGTCTCTCGAACAATACCTGCGCAACAAAGTGCCGCCCCACCCCCCCCCCCCCCCTCCCCCACCC